>CM055960.1:6306987-6371280 GCA_029490685.1 Schizonepeta tenuifolia
ATTCCCCTGGTTGTTGAAATTTTTATTGTAGCCACCGCTACTTCCTCCTTCCCACTTTCTCTTCCCTTGGAAATTGTTGTTGTTGTTGTTGTTAAAGTAGCCCCGGTTTTGGTTTTGGGTTGGAGCTAGTGTGGTTGTTATTGTTTTCTTCTCATCAGGCACAATGGCCTCCATTTCCAAAGCTCGTCCTAAGACATCCGTGTAGCTCAGTCCCCCATGACTGGCTAATGCTATTCCCAATTCATGTCTCAGTCCTCCACGGAACTTCTTTGAAATCTTCTCTTCTGTATCGACCTGAGTAGGCGCATACCTGGATAGCTCGCAAAACTTGGCGTCGTATTCGGTCACTGTCATCTTTCCCTGTTTCAAGTTGTAGAACTCAGCCTCCTTCTGAGCCCTATACGTCTTCGGCACATACTTGTCGTACAGCGCCTCCTTAAACTTGTCCCATGTAAATTGAGCCAGATGCTCTGCAGGTATCACTTTCTGTCTTACCTCCCACCAGTAGTCAGCTGGTCCGGAGAGCTGGAATGCTATGCATGATAGTCGCTCCTCATCAGTACATCTGAGGAGCTTGAAAATTCTCTCAATCGATCGCACCCATAGCTCAGCATCGCTAGGGTTGCCCGTTCCATTAAATACATCTCACGCCCTGACTCTCGAGGTGCGACTTACGAATAACAACAAACCTAAACAACTAGCGACTAACTCAAATAAAGGGGGACATGCTCGGGGAAAACAAAGATGGAATATAAGGCAATCGAATTTGGTTTTCCAAAAGCATAATGAAATAGTAACCGAGCATCTTAACTTCACTTTTAACAGGAATTCAAACAAGTAATTTATGCTGATGGGAAAGGAATTCCAACAAAAAGAGGAAGCATACGATTATATATACATCAAGATAAGGGATCATGTTCAACAACAAATCAAGTTACGAGCCCATCGCTCGGGATTACAAGTTAAAGGGGTTACAAATTCAACAAGCATTCAAAGTCTTCGAGCACAACGCTCGGAATCAAAAACATGAATATTAGAGTACTGGCATCAACAGACATTAGATCAAAAAGATTGCAGCGGAAATTAGCATCAACTCCCAACACTTGCACGTATGAAGACGTACAAATGACAGTCCGAAATTCAACTAAACTTAACCAACAAAACCAAACCACACCACCAAGTATCCACGCCATCGCCATCCAGTCAACCTGCATGTTTAGAAACACACGCAGGGCTGAGTACTTCGTACTCAGTGAACACAAGCCAAAACATTTGAATAAAGATGCTTTTTAAAGCTATATTATTGAACTTGCCTTGCCAAACATCACAAGTATATAAGCAGTTTTAAAAACGGTTTTACTTGTGCATGTCAAAACATTTTTCTTTAAAACAGACTGCGCAGTCAAATAACATAATATAAAAGCATGTATCATCTATCACAAATAACTTCACTGTGCCGAGAAGTAGGCCTCCTTCTCAAACACTGTGACCGGCCCAACCGAAGCAAGGCTCACAGTCACCTCAACATATACCACACGTAGGTTCCTGCTTTCACAGGATAATCACATCTTCATATAAATAGATGATAACACATACTAACTTCAATAAAATGGCAAGTCAATCACATTTGAAAATCATATCATAATATTCAATAGCATAACTAATTTTCATCGATAGTTTTGGTTCAGAAAAGCCCACCTGACTTCCGAAGAACTAGCTAGGTGGTCTAGGGCTATTTGTCCTCGCTTAACGATCCGTACGGCTCGATCCTTCACAGTTCGATATCGATAGATAAGATATATGAAAGACGGACACAAAGGCGTTGGACTTAACTGACGGACTTCTATTTAAGTCGTCTCTCTCTTCGCTCTAACTTTTCTAAAAGATCTTGCGTTTTCGTCCTTAATTTATTCACTCTATTCGAAATTGGTTAACTTTACTACTCAACATCGTACACTTTTCTCGTTCTAATTAATAACTTCATTGTTATCATTCTATTACTTGAGCTTTCTTTCAAAGACTTTAGTTCATTCTCAATTTAACAATCAATCATCTAGCATACAAGTTCAATCATCTTTCACATTATAACACTATCATGCATTTAAACATTTATTCAAACATATAATGAAATCATATAAATCAAGCATATTTCAAGACACATTAACATTCATTCAATTTGGACCTTAAAATCTAACTCGATTATGCATTTCTTTTTATGAAGGCTCAAACTATTCATTCTATTTTTCTTACTTATATAGACAATACTTTGTTTTACATCCGTTGTCTTATAAGGTATTTTATAACTTTTATTCAATTAACAAAATTTCTCCTTAATTATTATTAACTCGTATAAAATTAGGATTTTCTTATTCATCTTTAATTTGTTCCTTACTTCTTATCTCGACTATTGTTCCTCTAATTATTATCTCGGTTTATCTTTTTATTCGCTTGGTTAGAAACAACGTATTCAATTAATTATTCAATTAATCTTCTTTTCCATTTAATTCTTGACATCTCATTTTATTCTCATTTTCTCGATCAACTTATACGAGTATCTATCTTAACTCGTCTAACATCTTTTTCTTTACTCGATTTAATTTTCTTTTTACTTCTTATCGATTAATTCTTCTTAAACTCGGTTTTATCTATTTTTACTTATTTCTTTAATAATTTCTTCTTTATTTGTCTTTAACTTAAGTCATTTCTTACTAAATAATTTCTTTATCTTTTGATACATATTTTTATGAATTAACTCACTTTATTAATCACATTATAAAAGATCTTTTTGCTGTATTTTTAGTAAAATTTCAAGCCTTTAAATTTTAATGTAAGACATTTAATTAATAAATCTTTTTATACATCTTTTCATCTTTTATTTAATTAAAAGCTTTTCAATTTTAAGTCTTTTTATCAACACTTCTATCTCTATTCCATATTCAAATTAATCACCAATACATACTTAAACATTCAATCCTTTTTTATTATTTCTACGATTAATTTCTTTCAAAACTTCAACATGCCAACTTATCTTCTTAACTTAAACACATGTATAATCATATTAACATAACATATAATCATTCCATTGATCAAAACAACACTCAATTCATCAACAAAATTAACAAAATAAAACCTCTATTTTTTCTCAAAAGTCACGGCACACACATACTCATTTTGTGCATTTTATTTCTCAATTTTTCATGCAAATAATCTCATTACTAACATGATAAAAATAATAATTCAAGCATCAAAATAACAATAATTCAAAGATTCACATTTTTCCTATTTTTCTTATAATTTTCGGTATTCATCTTAGTTTTAGGGTTTTAATTTCTTTTTCTTCTCTTATTTCACCGATTAATATCTAATGCTCGATTCTCCTAACGAATTCTTCTCACTCGATTAGCACATGCATATCCTAAGTTTGCCTAAACATAAATTAAATAACATGCATGCATAGATCTTTCCTTTAGGACTTATAGACATACATATTTACAACTAATCAAATGAATTCATACTTAATTAAATGGGAATCCTTCTCTTGGCTCTTGGGATTGAAATGGATGGAAATGGTAGCTTCAAAGCTTGAACTTGAAAGGAAGAAGGATGTCTTCTTGAATCCTCAAAGAAAAAGAAATAATATGAGATTAATCATCCATAGGTTTTAGGAATCAAAATAAAGAAAAGTGTTGGATAATTCTTGAATTCAACTTCAAGAACTTGGAAGATTCTTACCTTTCTTTGAAAATATGGATGAAATGGATGGAGATTGATAACTTTTACTTCATTTTCATGAATGGATATCTTGAATCCATGGTTGCATGTGAAGAAAAATCAAGTATGAGGGAGAGAGAGGTATTGCCGAGAGGGAGAGAGCTTGGGAGAGTTTGAGAGATTGTTTTTCTTTTCTTACTAGAGAGAGAGATCGAAATGGAGAGAGAGAGATGGAGTGTGATGAATGAATTGTTGTCTTCCTACTTGTCTTAGATGAATAAAATTCAAATCCAACAAAGGAAAAAGGTATACTTGTTGGAAGTTGTAAAAGACAAGACTTGATAGGTGATGTGATCTTAACTTGCATGCACACTTTAAGTAATCCATGCATAAGACATAATCATGATGTCTTAACCTTGGAAATTGAAGGATGATGGGAGAGGAGGTGTGAGGTGGTGAGAGAGGGAGAGAGGTGGATGACACGTGTCGTCGTCGTGTCGTTACGGGTATTAATTATCCGGTCGTAAAGGTTTTCCGGGTAAAACGATTCGTATTAATTCCGTTTTGTTCTATTAACGGGTCTAACCTCTTCTCGTTTCACTTTTGACACTAACTCATCCCAATCCTATTTCACGTCTCAAATTTAAAGATTAAAGGTTTCGATCATTTTAGTCCTTTAATTCTTAAAAGAATTTAATCGGCTTATTAATCCATTTATTAATCCTTGTCAAGACTAATGCCTCATTTCTCTTCTCAATTCTCGGATAAGTTCTTACCCTATCTCAGTGATCTTAAAAGAAATTCTAGGTTCTAAGGTTCTAATTCAATTCTATTCTAGTCTCGTCGGCGTAAACATATTTCTCGGCGATTAACGATATGTTTTCTCAAACAAACAAACTTCTCGGGATTTTTCCGGAATTTAATCTCATATTCACTTTCATATAATTAACTCAACAAGCATATCACATTATCATCATCTCAGATAAATAGAACAGATAAATTCACACAAGATTCACAAGACAATTTAAACGTTTTATTCAAAACTCATCGATTAGAAAAGAAAAATTTTACTCCTAAATTCTCATCTTTGAACTTACTCGGTTAATTAGACGCTCTCTAAAGGTATAAGAACTCGGGGTATCACATCCTCACCCTCTTAAAAAAATTTCGTCCCGAAATTTACTGACCTTAAGAAAATAACTCGGGATACTTTGCTTTCATCTTTTCTTCGAGCTCCCAAGTGGCTTCTTCAAGATCATGATGACACCACTTGACTTTCACTAAGGGAATCGATTTCGTTCTAAGCTGCTGGACTTTATAATCTAAAATCTCTTCGGGTTTCTCCTCGTAGCTTAGATCGGGCTTCATCTCAACATCTTCTTGACGTATTACATGCTTCGGATCGAAGACATATTTTCTCAACTGCGATACGTGAAACACGTTATGCGAACTTCCGAAACTAGGCGGTAACGCTAAACGATACGATACGGATCCAATCCTCTCGAGGATCTCGTACGGTCCTATAAAACGAGGTCTAAGCTTTCCTTTAACTCCAAAACGATAAACTCCTTTCGAGGGGGATACTTTCAAAAACACTTTATCTCCTTCTTCAAATTCTAACTTGGATCTTCGATTATCGGCATACGATTTTTGTCGACTCTGAGCTTCCTTAATCTTCTCACGGATTTGACGTACAGATTCTATCATTTCTTCAATCGCTTCTTGCCCTAACACTTTCCTTTCACCGACTTCATTCCAATACAACGGCGATCTACACTTCTTTCCGTAAAGAGCTTCATAAGGGGCCATTCCTATCGTATTCTGATAGCTATTGTTGTATGCGAACTCAACAAGAGGTAAAACTTTTTCCCACTCGATTCCTTTATCTAACAAGACGGCTCTCAACATATCTTTGAGAATTTGGATCGTTCGCTTGGACTGACCATCGGTTTGAGGGTGGTAAGCAGTGCTGAACTGCAATTGGGTTCCCAACTCTTTGTGGAAACTTTCCCAAAAACGGGCGGTGAACTTCGAGTCTCTATCAGAGGTAATCGTCTTCGGAACTCCGTGCAATTTCACAATTTCTTTGATGTAGATCTCGGCTAATTTGGCTGATCCATAGGTATGTGGAATAGGTATGAAATGAGCAGACTTCGTCAACCTATCCACTATTACCCATACTACTGTATTTCCTCTTCTTGATCTTGGCAATCCTGTCACAATATCCATTGTGATTCCATCCCACTTCCACTCTGGGACGGGTAACAGCTGTAGAGGTCCATACGGTCTTTGATGTCAGGACTTCACTTGCTGGCAAACTAAACATCTTTCAACAAACAATGCCACATCCGTCTTCATTCCATTCCACCAAAACTGGTTCTTTAGGTCTTGGTACATCTTCGTGCTGCCGGGATGAGCTGTATATGGGGTTTCATGAGCTTCACTCATTATTTCGTTCTTTAACTTGTCATCGTTAGGTACGCAAATTCTTCCTTGATACAACAACGCATTATCGCTTGATTCTGCAAAATCTTTAACTGCTCCACTTCTCACCTTCCTTCGTAGCTTTTCTAATTCTTCGTCTCTTCTTTGGCCTTCTACGATACGGGTTCTTAAGTCAGGCATCACTACTAAGGTAGCAATTACTTGATCTACTGTCGCTGGCGGTACGATTACTTCAATCTTTATCTTCGCAAACTCTTCAATCAACTCGACTTCATCGGTTAAAAGAAATCCTAACTCGATCCTATCCGACTTTTCCTTCCTTCTCTTTCTACTTAATGCGTCGGCTAATACATTCGCCTTACCGGGATGGTAAGATATCTTGCAATCGTAGTCTTTTACTAGCTCAAGCCATCTCCTTTGTCTCATGTTTAATTCCTTCTGCTCGAAGAAGTACTTCAGGCTTTTGTGCTCTGAGAATATTTCACACTTCGCTCCATAAAGGTAATGTCGCCATATCTTCAAAGCATGAACGACTGCTGCTAATTCCAGGTCGTGGGTTGGATACTTCTCTTCGTGAGGTTTGAGCTGCCTGGAAGCATATGCAATCACTTTTCCATTTTGCATTAGCACGCATCCTAGTCCTTGAGCAGATGCATCGGTATAAACAACATAATCTTTATCTGGCTCGGGTAGGGCTAGAACTGGGGCTGTTGTCAATCTCGTCTTGAGTTCTTGAAAACTTTTCTCACACTCTTCCGTCCATGTGAACTTCGTTTCTTTCTTTAACAGGCTCGTCATCGGCTTCGCGATCTTAGAAAATCCTTCAATGAATCTCCGGTAGTATCTTGCTAAACCAAGAAAACTACGGATTTCATGTACTGATATCGGGGACTTCCAATCTTGCACAGCTTTCACCTTCTCCATATCCACTTGGATGCCTTCGGACGAAACTACATATCCTAAGAAATTCACTGCCTTTAACCAAAATTCGCACTTACTGAATTTGGCATACAACTTTTCCGTTCTAAGCGTTTCTAACACGATCCTTAAATGCTCTTCATGCTCAGCTTCACTCCTTGAATACACCAAAATATCGTCTATAAAGACAATCACGAACTTGTCCAAATATTCGTGAAAAACTCTATTCATCATATCCATGAACACTGCCGGGGCATTTGTTAATCCAAATGGCATTACTATGAATTCGTAATGTCCATATCTCGTTCTGAAAGTAGTCTTCGGAATATCTTCTTGCTTGATCTTCAGTTGGTGGTATCCAGACCTTAAGTCAATCTTGGAGAAAACACCGGCTCCTTTTAGCTGGTCAAACAAATCATCTATCCTTGGCAAAGGATATTTATTCTTCAACGTAATCTTGTTTAACTCTCGGTAGTCTATGCACATCCTTAAACTATCGTCCTTCTTCTTCACGAACAAAATCGGAGCACCCCAAGGCGATACACTCGGTCGAATGTAGCCTAAATCCAACAATTCTTGCAGTTGGATCTTCAACTCTTGAAGTTCCTTTGGGGCCATTCGATACGGTGCCTTGGATATCGGGGCTGATCCGGGTTCTAAATCGATTGAAAACTCTAACTGACAATCAGGGGGTAAACCTGGTAACACTTCTGGAAACACATCCTTGAATTCTCTTACGACTGGAACATCATCGATACTCAACTCATGATTTTCGTCCTTATTTAGATAGACTAGGTACGCTTGGGTTCCTTTCTTCCGCATCAATCTCTGCGCTTTCATGGCTGAAATTATCGGCACACTCTTCTTCACTCTCTTTTCCATTCCAAAATCTATGGTTAGCTCTTTTCCAGGGGATTTAAACGATATCTGTCTCAAATCGCATCGAATCATCGCAAAACTCTCGGTTAGCCAATCCATTCCTAGGATTATATCGACGTCACGCATCTGGATCACATTCAGGGATTTCGCGACTAACTTACGGTTTCCGACTTCAAATTCTAGGTTCGAGCAAACATGCGAAACTAACGCAGACTTTCCTAAAGGGGTTGCGACACTAAGCATCTGATTCGATTCTTCTACTTCTAGTTCTAGGTTCTCTACGCAGATACTAGATATAAATGAATGCGAAGCTCCGGTATCAAACAAAACAATAACAGGTATGTTGTTAAGCTTTCCCATACCTGCCAGATTTCCTTTCTCCTTTTCCTGCGGTTTCTGTTCAATCACGTACGTTCTTTGGAAAAGCGGCGGTTCTTGCTGAGGAGGTTGCTGCCTTGGCTGCGGCGGCTTACGTTGACGTGGAACAAACTTCTGCAGAGAAGCTGCCTCGATAGCTTTCATTTGCGATGGCTGGAACTGGTTTGGTCTTCCGCTTCTAAATCCTTGTTGCTTACTTGGGCACTGGTTGGAGAAATGACCAGGCTGACCACAAGTGTAGTAAACGTTACTTCCACTTTTACAAACGCCTTGATGCATCTTTCCGCATTTCGCACAGGGAGGGAATCCTAAAGGTCCGATGGGTAGGTTGCCTCGGTTCGTTTGCGGTGCCTTTCCCTTTTGTGGCTGCGGTTGGCTTTTTCCTCGCCACTGCTTCTTGGTTGGCTGGTTTCCACTAATCCACTTTCCTTTCCTCTTTCCATATTGGCCGAACTGGGGTTGTTGAGCAGACGTGGTTGTGATCATCTGGTTTTGGGGTTGGGGATTCGCTGGGAGTTGCGCTCCTTTTTCCGGTTGCATTGCCAACTCCATATCTAAAGCTCGGTTTAAGGCTTCAGCGTACGTCAAACCACTTTGGCTGGCAAGAACTACTCGAATATCTTGCCTAAGTCCTGCTCTAAACAACTCGCACATTTTCTCATCGGTGTCGACCATATCGGGCGCAAATCGAGCTAACTCACAAAATTCCCGGTCGTACTCGGCTACAGATCTTTTTCCTTGCTTCAAATTGGTAAACTCGTTGGATTTCTGCTTACGGTAACTTCTTGGCACAAACTTTTCGTACAACGCTTCTTTAAACTGATCCCATGACAACTCTTCACATTCTTCGGGAGAATACATCCTTTGCTTTGCTTCCCACCAATAATCGGCTGTTCCTTTAAGCTGATACGCCATGCATTCCAAACGCTCGTGATCGGAACAACGGAGGAAACGAAAAATTCGCTCTAAAGAACGAATCCAATCTTCGGCATCAGCCGGACTGCCTTTACCGTCGAACGTCGGGGGATTTTGTCGGAGAAACAACTCTTCGACTCGTCTTTCATTTTGAGGGGGCGGAATAGGGTCACGCTGCCCTTCTGCATTATCTTCGGGAATCCTGACATTTCTACGTCTTGGTGGCATTCTAAAGATTAAAACAAGGGAAAAACTTTAACTACTCTAGATTTTTAGCTTACAGGGAACCTTTCTCGATTCTGAACACATTTCTCTTTTGGGAGGAACACGATTCTCGATCGGTACTTAGGTATTTAATAACAATTTAAAGCTTTCTTAAATAATTCATTATTTCAATTTCTCATATATACATGCATCTCATTCAGTTTCTAATAATTGTCACATACTCATATCATCATATATTCATATCATCATCATAGGTTCTTGAAACAAACAAGCATAATCACAGAGCAAATATCATCACTTCATATTCAAATATTCAATTCGATTCAATAATTCAAAAATTTCAACTTCAATTCAAACAACTAAATGTTTTAACTTCCAAACGCTTAACAGCGGCCTTCTCTAGGACTTATAACACTTAGGGAATTTACTTTGAAAACATTTCCTTTTTTTCTAGTCAAATTATGATAGTCTTCATCACAGGTTACAACACAACTAAAAGAAAAATAAAAGAGTTCAACTCTCAACACACTCGAATTAAAAACGATTGAAATCGACAACTTTCTTAGAACACTCCTACACATAGGAGTCATCTTCACTTGGTCCGTTATCATCATACTGTTCCGCTTCGGGATCCACTCCGTAGTGCTCTATAATCTCCTCATCTTCTTCCGGGTCCTCTTCTTCCTCCTCTTCCTCTTCACGCATTTGTCCTTCAAAACGCTCATCATCTTCCTCGACATTATCATCTTCTATGGCGAAACACTCGTGCTCGGCTTCTCTCAAGGCTTCTTCACACTCTTCCAGGGTATAATTCATCGCAACTAGCTCAGATTCGATCCATGACTGGGTAGGAAAAACATTGTTAGGTAGAGTCTGAAGGTATCTGGTTCCTACAGTCACTGCATCAACGGTTTCACTTCCATTTGTTTTGTCGTTGCTTGAGCGGGTTTGGCTAGAGGATTCTGCTCTAGGATGGCTCAAAAAGGTTGCTTGCGGATGATTCATATAAGCAGCTATTTGGTTCTCATTTGAAGAAGAATTTTCATCACATCCATTCGGCTGCAATGCTGATAAGTCAGAAAACAAGGGAATCAAGAAAATTAAGTTAAAAGCACACCACTTACAAATGGGTAATCTGTGAGAGGATTCTGAGGTTGAAGATTAGTTCGTGGCGGAGAATTGATGTGGAGAGAAACAGTTCCACTTGGAGGAATTGGTGAAGGATTATGAACAAAGTCATTCAACAAGCTTGGAGTATCATCTTCATAAGGTTCGGGCGGAGGAGCACCAAAGGACATAAAACGAGCTGAAATCGCGGAGATAAAAGCATTTACGTCGCTCTATAGGGTTCGGTCGAAATAACGGTAGCCTAGAAATCGAGGAACAAGAGATGCTGCCCAGTCCTTCCATTCTTGTGGTAGCGCTTGAATCAGGTGCGTCATGCTTTCTAACGGTCCTACGTCCATATATTGAACCTTTCCCCAAATCGTATGGTATCGTGCTAAGAATTCTGCTAAAGATTCGTTATTTTCCATTCTCGCGTGCAAATACTCTTGCATCCAATCAATGTTGTCCATCCTATACGAATTTTAAACGCATAAGCACACTTAACAAATTATCGAACATATTACGAATTCTACTACATACTTATTTCTGCGTTCCAAAGAGGGATTTTTAGGCAGTTCCAAATCACGTAACCAATCGCACATACGCCTTATTCTTTCCGATCTTTTCACACGCACTCGCAAAGGGGTAGACATTCTAAAGCAATCTAGCTATTAATCAATTCAGCAAATTCATCTCAAAACATCATAGCTTAATAAAATAACTTTAAAGAAAATTCTCAACATTTTAATAACTCAAAAAATCATCTTAACTTGAAAAGAAAACTTTTAGAAAAAGACATACCTGGTTGCCGGATGAGATGGAGGATAACTTGGTGTGGTTTACCGACTCAAATAAGTCTAGGAATTAAATCTAGACTCGACTCATCAAAGAATAACAGACTTTAGAACAAATAAGAGCCTTGCTCTGATACCAACCTGTCACGCCCCGACTCTCGAGGTGCGACTTACGAATAACAACAAACCTAAACAACTAACGACTAACTCAAATAAAGGGGGACATGCTCGAGGAAAACAAAGATGGAATATAAGGCAATCGAATTTGGTTTTCCAAAAGCATAATGAAATAGTAACCGAGCATCTTAACTTCACTTTTAACAGGAATTCAAACAAGTAATTTATGCTGATAGGAAAGGAATTCCAACAAAAAGAGGAAGCATACGATTATATATACATCAAGATAAGGGATCATGTTCAACAACAAATCAAGTTACGAGCCCATCGCTCGGGATTACAAGTTAAAGGGCTTACGAATTCAACAAGCATTCAAAGTCTTCGAGCACAACGCTCGGAATCAAAAACATGAATATTAGAGTACTGACATCAACAGACATTAGATCAAAAAGATTGCAGCGGAAATTAGCATCAACTCCCAACACTTGCACGTATGAAGACGTACAAATGCCAGTCCGAAATTCAACTAAACTTCACCAACAAAACCAAACCACACCACCAAGTATCCACGCCATCGCCATCCAGTCAACCTGCATGTTTAGAAACACACGCAAGGCTGAGTACTTCGTACTCAGTGAACACAAGCCAAAACATTTGAATAAAGATGCTTTTTAAAGCTATATTATTGAACTTGCCTTGCCAAAAATCACAAGTATATAAGCAGTTTTAAAAACGGTTTTACTTGTGCATGTCAAAACATTTTTCTTTAAAACAGACTGCACAGTCAAATAACATAATATAAAAGCATGTATCATCTATCACAAATAACTTCACTGTGCCGAGAAGTAGGCCTTCTTCTCAAACACTGTGACCGGCCCAACCAAAGCAAGGCTCACAGTCACCTCAACATATACCACACTTGGGTTCCTGCTTTCACAGGATAATCACATCTTCATATAAATAGATGATAACACATACTAACTTCAATAAAATGGCAAGTCAATCACATTTGAAAATCATATCATAATATTCAATAGCATAACTAATTTTCATCGATAGTTTTGGTTCAGAAAAGCCCACCTGACTTCCGAAGAACTAGCTAGGTGGTCTAGGGCTATTTGTCCTCGCTTAACGATCCGTACGGCTCGATCCTTCACAGTTCGATATCGATAGATAAGATATATGAAAGACGGACACAAAGGCGTTGGACTTAACTGACGGACTTCTATTTGAGTCGTCTCTCTCTTCGCTCTAACTTTTCTAAAAGATCTTGCGTTTTCGTCCTTAATTTATTCACTCTATTCGAAATTGGTTAACTTTACTACTCAACATCGTACACTTTTCTCGTTCTAATTAATAACTTCATTGTTATCATTCTATTACTTGAGCTTTCTTTCAAAGACTTTAGTTCATTCTCAATTTAACAATCAATCATCTAGCATACAAGTTCAATCATCTTTCACATTATAACACTATCATGCATTTAAACATTTATTCAAACATATAATGAAATCATATAAATCAAGCATATTTCAAGACACATTAACATTCATTCAATTTGGACCTTAAAATCTAACTCGATTATGCATTTCTTTTTATGAAGGCTCAAACTATTCATTCTATTTTTCTTACTTATATAGACAATACTTTGTTTTACATCCGTTGTCTTATAAGGTATTTTATAACTTTTATTCAATTAACAAAATTTCTCCTTAATTATTATTAACTCGTATAAAATTAGGATTTTCTTATTCATCTTTAATTTGTTCCTTACTTCTTATCTCGACTATTGTTCCTCTAATTATTATCTCGGTTTATCTTTTTATTCGCTTGGTTAGAAACAACGTATTCAATTAATTATTCAATTAATCTTCTTTTCCATTTAATTCTTGACATCTCATTTTATTCTCATTTTCTCGATCAACTTATACGAGTATCTATCTTAACTCGTCTAACATCTTTTTCTTTACTCGATTTAATTTTCTTTTTACTTCTTATCGATTAATTCTTCTTAAACTCGGTTTTATCTATTTTTACTTATTTCTTTAATAATTTCTTCTTTATTTGTCTTTAACTTAAGTCATTTCTTACTAAATAATTTCTTTATCTTTTGATACATATTTTTATGAATTAACTCACTTTATTAATCACATTATAAAAGATCTTTTTGCTGTATTTTTAGTAAAATTTCAAGCCTTTAAATTTTAATGTAAGACATTTAATTAATAAATCTTTTTATACATCTTTTCATCTTTTATTTAATTAAAAGCTTTTCAATTTTAAGTCTTTTTATCAACACTTCTATCTCTATTCCATATTCAAATTAATCACCAATACATACTTAAACATTCAATCCTTTTTTATTATTTCTACGATTAATTTCTTTCAAAACTTCAACATGCCAACTTATCTTCTTAACTTAAACACATGTATAATCATATTAACATAACATATAATCATTCCATTGATCAAAACAACACTCAATTCATCAACAAAATTAACAAAATAAAACCTCTATTTTTTCTCAAAAGTCACGGCACACACATACTCATTTTGTGCATTTTATTTCTCAATTTTTCATGCAAATAATCTCATTACTAACATGATAAAAATAATAATTCAAGCATCAAAATAACAATAATTCAAAGATTCACATTTTTCCTATTTTTCTTATAATTTTCGGTATTCATCTTAGTTTTAGGGTTTTAATTTCTTTTTCTTCTCTTATTTCACCGATTAATATCTAATGCTCGATTCTCCTAACGAATTCTTCTCACTCGATTAGCACATGCATATCCTAAGTTTGCCTAAACATAAATTAAATAACATGCATGCATAGATCTTTCCTTTAGGACTTATAGACATACATATTTACAACTAATCAAATGAATTCATACTTAATTAAATGGGAATCCTTCTCTTGGCTCTTGGGATTGAAATGGATGGAAATGGTAGCTTCAAAGCTTGAACTTGAAAGGAAGAAGGATGTCTTCTTGAATCCTCAAAGAAAAAGAAATAATATGAGATTAATCATCCATAGGTTTTAGGAATCAAAATAAAGAAAAGTGTTGGATAATTCTTGAATTCAACTTCAAGAACTTGGAAGATTCTTACCTTTCTTTGAAAATATGGATGAAATGGATGGAGATTGATAACTTTTACTTCATTTTCATGAATGGATATCTTGAATCCATGGTTGCATGTGAAGAAAAATCAAGTATGAGGGAGAGAGAGGTATTGCCGAGAGGGAGAGAGCTTGGGAGAGTTTGAGAGATTGTTTTTCTTTTCTTACTAGAGAGAGAGATCGAAATAGAGAGAGAGAGATGGAGTGTGATGAATGAATTGTTGTCTTCCTACTTGTCTTAGATGAATAAAATTCAAATCCAACAAAGGAAAAAGGTATACTTGTTGGAAGTTGTAAAAGACAAGACTTGATAGGTGATGTGATCTTAACTTGCATGCACACTTTAAGTAATCCATGCATAAGACATAATCATGATGTCTTAACCTTGGAAATTGAAGGATGATGGGAGAGGAGGTGTGAGGTGGTGAGAGAGGGAGAGAGGTGGATGACACGTGTCGTCGTCGTGTCGTTACGGGTATTAATTATCCGGTCGTAAAGGTTTTCCGGGTAAAACGATTCGTATTAATTCCGTTTTGTTCTATTAACGGGTCTAACCTCTTCTCGTTTCACTTTTGACACTAACTCATCCCAATCCTATTTCACGTCTCAAATTTAAAGATTAAAGGTTTCGATCATTTTAGTCCTTTAATTCTTAAAAGAATTTAATCGGCTTATTAATCCATTTATTAATCCTTGTCAAGACTAATGCCTCATTTCTTTTCTCAATTCTCGGATAAGTTCTTACCCTATCTCAGTGATCTTAAAAGAAATTCTAGGTTCTAAGGTTCTAATTCAATTCTATTCTAGTCTCGTCGGCGTAAACATATTTCTCGGCGATTAACGATATGTTTTCTCAAACAAACAAACTTCTCGGGATTTTTCCGGAATTTAATCTCATATTCACTTTCATATAATTAACTCAACAAGCATATCACATTATCATCATCTCAGATAAATAGAACAGATAAATTCACACAAGATTCACAAGGCAATTTAAACGTTTTATTCAAAACTCATCGATTAGAAAAGAAAAATTTTACTCCTAAATTCTCATCTTTGAACTTACTCGGTTAATTAGACGCTCTCTAAAGGTATAAGAACTCGGGGTATCACAATACAGGTGGGTTTCGTTTGAGGAAAAGATCCTCAATGTCGCTACGGGGTGGTGGTGGAGGTGGTGGTGAAGGGGATGGTGGAGGGGTATTTCTTGTTCTCGCTCTTGTTCCCTTTCATTCTCAGGCTAACGTCGTCCACGTCCTCGGGGCCTACCAGGTCCCCTTCTATTGTTAACATTTCTTGGCGGCATTTCTCTTTAACTATGGGGAATAGAAAACTCTCATTAACCCTTTCTTTTAAACATTCTTTTACTTACTCGCTCTCTTTCCAACTTAATCAAGTTCACGTAAATGAAAAATCGAACATTACTTCGATATTAGTTCTTTAATTTTTTAGCTTTTCAAGTTAAACTAAAACTTCTCATTACACGAGTTCATTTGACTTTCTGGTTTACTTCATGCTTTATAAGGAAATTTTCTTGTGATAAAAACCCTCTTATGTGTCATGTATATATATATATACATCAAAAAGAATATTAATTCTGCCTCCAACGAGGACTTATACAAAAAGTTAGACTACTACTAGTCTAATCTTGGCTGACTGCCTATCACTGAACCGAGTGCACTAACAGCTGCATCTCCGTATCTACTGGAGGTACTAGAACAAAAACGATTCATAAAATTTCGTATCCGCTAGAGTACTACAAAAACTAGTTACCGATCCGACTATGTACAGGACAAAAGAACTACTACTACTACTAACACGCATCTACGACGGTCTGCTCAACTAACTGCTGTCGAGTCCGTACTACCCTCTACGGCCTGAAAAACCCTAAGAGTCCTCCTTTGGGTCCTCCGGTGTCTCTGAAGATGTCTCCTCTAAGTCTGAAACAAGGTAGTCCTCACTAGTCTCTACTGCACGCTTCTTCAGAGAAAGAAGGTGCTCTGGAACAGAATCGGAACCTGACTCGTACTCCTCCCAAGAACGGACTCTGGATGGTCCCGCCTCTAACTGACCTCTGACTACTTCCCACTTTGAACAAATCTCCTCAAGCGGTGTCGGTGGAGATGGTAGTTCTAACATGGCGGCAAGCTCCGCGTCAATCCCTCGGTACTCTGACCCTGTCTGGAACAACCCTGTCTCGAAAGGTCCTCTGACTCTAACACAAACGTCCGGTATAAACGGTGAAGATAATCCTAACAAAGCGGCTGTCTCTGCATCAACCTCTACTAATCCTGGCCCTGGAATCAACTCCTCGATCTGTGTAAGAACTGGCGGCAACTCTGGTGCAAATACTGGCTCCTCGTCTACCTCTAACTGCTCTGACTCCGAGTCAGACTCCTCACTCGGTACAAAGTCTGGTGGTATCTCCAACAAAGGGAAAAACTCTGGGTCCAAGTCTAAGTGCTCTTGCTCGGTCTCTGCTGGGAAGTGACGGTAGGGGAGATGCGGCTCAAAAGGAATTGGAATCATGAATCTGCTGTCAAAGAATCACTCGTGTATATATAGGGCGAATCCCGTGTAGTTGCCCGTCGGCTCGGTGTCGTCGCCGAAAAATCTAAGAAAATACCACGCCACGCGGTGCGCCCAACAGCGCCACTCGTCCGGCAGTCGCACAATCAGGTCGGATATCGCCTGACTCTCCGGGATAAAGTGCCGTGTTGCATAATAAACTGACGAGAAGTTACTCACTATCTGTCCCACGTCATCCACACCGTAGTCTGCTTTATAATCGTGATAAGCATCATGTACCATATCTGCTAGAGTACGATGTGGTAAAGGTGCGCTCTTACGAGCTGTAACACGTCTCCTAGCCATCCTACAAAAGTTTTAAAGAAATACGGATCAGTAACAGGTAGGGAATAACTTATCTCAACGAAATACTTAAATTACAAAATGAACATTCCTTATTCAATTGTAATATCATCACTTAAACAACCACTTATCATAACATCTAGCAATTCAAGAAATTGCACTCAAACAATATATAGAAATAAAATTTTAAGATTTTATTTCCATCCTTTTATCTTATTATTCAATTTCATTTCTTAATTTATTTCCTCATAAACATTTCTTTCTTTATTCTTTATCACTTTCTTTCATTATTCTTTATTATTTTCCTTCATTATCTCTTTATTACTTTCTTTCATTATCTCTTCCTTAAGGAAAAATTTTCTTAACGATTCTTACTTCATGAAAACAAAGTACGTCTACTTTGTTCATGTTACTTATTCAAAAGTAACATCTGTTTTAAAAAGAAATTTTGTCCTTCTCGACACTTGAATTTCTTACTCGTCGAATTCTTCGTTTAATTACGAAGTATGAAATAAAATAAATAAAATAAATTCCAAAGAAAAGGAATTATAACTGGAAAAATGACTTTAGAACCAAAGTTCTAGTCATCGTCGGATCGAGCGATCGTTGGAAAATAACTAAGATTCGTACTTAATTCGTGGTAATTCCATCCAATCTCTTCATGAAGTTCGAGCGAGGCGAACTCTAATTGAAAACGACTTCATTCATGTCACTTCAATGGAAGTAACATTCGTTTCTTTCTTTTACTTGGTACAGAATTAATGCACCTTATCATTACTTATCTTATTTCCTCAAAGGAAATTCTTATCGGCTCTGGATTATAAAAACAAAAAACAATTCTACCGAGTCTTTGTTCATGTCACTATACTCACGTAACATTCGTCTATAGAAGTTCTTCCCATTTTCAAGATCTCCTTTCGAAATCATTTGAACTAACGTTCTTACAACGTCTAAGTTCTCAAGGAATCGGAAAGATATTAGGTTTCAAGTCTATGTTCTTAACGAACCGGGAAAATCCCTAGAATCAATCTAAATTTTCGTGCTATCATACTTTCAAATAAAAGAAATCATCGCGCAAACAATTTCACGTAATTCACATAGTACCAAACAAGTATGATTCTCATACTTTCAAAATTTCATTCTTGGCACCTTATCATTCTTAACTTATTGAATACTTATTCAAAAATTTTCTTAAAAGAAAACACGTTTCTGAAATTCTTTTCTTTCTTTCTTTCTTTCTTTCTTTCCTTGTTAAGTCGACGTAGCGGGAGGTTAAGTTGTCATCTACACTCTTAAACTTAGTGTCACGACCCTATCTTACTTGAAAGAAGACTCGTTATAGAGTATCCACAAAAACTCTATCTTACTACTTGAAAGAAGACTTGGGTATAGAGTATGAACGAATACTCTATCTGACTACTTTGAAAGAAAACTTGTATGCAGAGCAGAAACGATTGCTCTGATACCACTCTGTCACAGCCCCAAATCCCGAGGGACGACAGAAGCCGGGGTGCGACTGGGATTGGATTAAAGAAGTGGGGAAGAAAGGGGATGAAAGAATAAACATACATACATAACATCTATCTTCTATGAACAAAACTTTATTAACGAAAGAAAGAGTTAATCTCGAAAGATTACTCGAGAAAGATACATCAAAAGCTTCTAAGTTATAAAGCAGAACTTAGACTACAGTGATCATTACACAACATCAAAAAGAGTTTAGAGTTTAGCAGCGGAATTGTGAACTATATACAAAGTCTTCCTTAACTCTTAATCAACTCTAACTCAACCAACGCCGCTTCGTCGCTTCAACCTGCACATTTAGAAAACATATGCAGGGCTAAGTACAAAAGCACTCAGTGGGCACGTTGCCGAAAACATAATCATAGGTATAGATAATCAGGCATTTCATTTCATAGCGCATCGGGGTTTTCATTTAAAAGAGCCCGTGCCTATTAAACATTTTCATTTCATTCATAAAGTAGCTTCGAAGCATGTTTCATAGATGTTACGTTCAAATCTTGACCAGTCATAATTCACCGTGGCTGGCTACCCCTCAACAGGATACCACATACACCACAGGCTACAAGTGCACTAACTTTGGAAAGCCCCTTTTGACTAACTCAAAGCCGATCGTTAGTTAACCCCTTTTGATTAACTCATAAGGTACAAGAGAACTCACATAAAACACAAAACAGTTCATACCATAATTATCACTTTGAAAACACGATTATCAAAGCGATAAAGAAAGGTTTTCGAGCATTGCTCGTTTTATTTGATATATATAAGGAAAGCCAACCTTATAGATTACAGAACTATTAAATCGAGCTTCCGTTCTTCTGATCTTCCGTCCTTTCCTTACTGCTGACTTCCTCCTTCATCGTAAAATAATCATACTTTAGACTCGGTCGTACAAGATAATCGAATACGGAAATTCGAATTAAGTTTTTGTTCTTTAGACGTTTTAGGCATTTACACGCTAACTAAACTCTTTTAGTTGAAAAGAAACAAGATACGAACGCATCTCGTTTGACACTTACTAGGTTCTGTACTCGACACTTTAGGTCGGTAGAAAGAAGGTAGTCTATAACTTGAAACGACTAAAAGGATCGAAAGAGTTTAAGTTGAGAAGAATTCAACTTAAGAAACTACACTTTGAACATACACTGCACAAGGTCAGTAGGTCTGTCCAGAACAGGGGATTGCGAAACAGGAGTCGAATCTTATACCAAAAGAAAGGTACCGGTGTCTAGTTTACTCTCCAATTTGCGGATCTCAATTCTGATTAACGAGCTAGGAGATATCGCAGTTTCCGTGGAATGTTGCCAAAACTGCCGAGTGAACCCTAATGCTCGATAAAATCGACGCACGCTTTTCTAGGTTCGATTCAAGCTTAAACACTTTTATTTTCGCACAAAAACTGACCCAAGGCAGTCACCTCGTATCATTATACGTGATAGACCCTTTTTCATTTCTCGTTTATAAACACGACGATCAAAACTTCGTCGTTCAAACTATACAATTACTAAACCAATTCAAGTCTCGTTCAATTTCCTAACTTCTTGTTTCTATTTCTCGATTATAACTACAACTTATCTTTTCATAGCTCGGACGAACATGTCGTCAACTACAAACTCGTTCCTTAATCATTAATAAACATCAATATCTAATTAGAATCCTAAATCGTCTTTTCTATCAATACTTATCGTCATTTGATCGTCTCTTAAGAGAAATCCAACATCATTAGAATTCGTTCAACGATTATCATCTAACGAGCATTCCTAACATGCAAATCATATTATCAAAATATTATCGAGCCTCGACTTATCAATACATCTTCGTCTCTTACATTTCTCGTTTTATTTTTAGAAAAATCTCAATTTAATATATATTCATCCTCATGCATCGTATATCTCATTTCCATCAAACAATCGAGCATATCATAACATTTACTAACCTAAATCGAGCCTTGTTCGTCTCTTAGGTTTTGGATTTTATTTTTAGAAAAATCTAAAACAATTCATAGGATCAATTAACATCATAAGAAACACTAATCTATCATCAATTCGACAAAGAAATCGAACACGAAAGAAAAGCCCCAAATCTGAAAAAATTTCGGTAATGATAGGGGTTAGGGTTCTTGATTTTTCCTTCATGATTTGATCCATAGAACTCGATTCTAAGCATCCTAGAACATGTATCGATCAAAGAAATCACATGCTATCATATTCGCAATGTTTCGAAAAAAATAAAAGATGGGGAAGAGGAGATTTTTTCGGTTCAAACTAGAGACGAAGCTCTTACCTTTTGATATATGAACTCGGATTGGAATTTGATTGGTAGATGCAAGAGTATCGATCTTGGAAGGAGCTTGAGCTTGAGCTTGAGCTTTCATGAAGGAGATTGAAGAGAAAAATGAGAGAGAGAGAGAGAGGGAGAGAGAGTGGCGGACAAGGAGGGATAAGGGGGGAGGGTGATGAGTCACAATGGTGACTCATAAAGTGGTGAAAAATATCCTACAAACATAGTGAGTCGTTAAGGTTTCGTTTGGCGAGGAAATTTTATACGAAAAATCTCGTTTCCGGCTCTTAAACGTCATTTTAAAAGTCGAGAAATACTTTTCTAGTTAGTTACGGAATTGACGAAATCTAATTCGTCCGTTAGATTGAAAATAATTTACGTACTCGGAAAATCTAATTCGTTTTTCAAAATCTAAGAAAAAAGTCGGGACGTCACAGTCCAAAATTCGTCCGGAAAATCACAAAAATTAACTTTCTCCGGTGAACTCGTCTCGAAGAAAAAGTGAATGTAAATTCTGACAGAATTCGATTCCTAGTTTCCGGGCGAAAAACTTAAAGGACGCGAAAACCCTAATATAGTAGTCGTTCGTCCGATTTCTGGAAATTATTTTCGGAAACGGATTTCACCGTAAATCTTAGAATTTAATTTCATGATCTTAGGCGTGCAAAGCCATAATTATTATTAACTTTCATTTTTAAAGACTGTAGAAAAAGTCTGGGGTATTACAGGTTTGAATATTTGTTAATCTTAGTAGTCAAGGAACGTTATTGGAAAATTTGAACGAATTCTAAGAAAGTTGAAATTTTAATAAGAGACGAGAAATCGAGTCTAATTGTCGATAGGAAAGTCGAATAAGGAAACTAACCCGATATTAGTGTTTAACGATGATAAACGAACAAGTTTGTAGTTGGTGATTTTTCCATTCGAGATATGAGATGATATAAGTTATAATTTATAAACTAGAAATTGAAGAATGAAAGTGAAATTGAATTGAAATGGTTTAGTAATTGGTTGGTTGAAAAAACCGAGGAAGTATACGTCGTGTTTTTAATCGAGAATTATAAAGGAGTTCATGATGAATGATTGCGAGTATTAACTGTAAAAAGATAATGTTTTCGTGAGCTTAAAGGTTGTATAGCATTGATTGAACCTAGGGAATCATGCGTCGAGTTTTACGAGCACATAGGGTTTCACTCGGACTGTTTTGCAATACGTTACAAACTCTCATAACTTTTAGCTCGCTTAATAAAATCGAGATCCATAAATTGGACAATAAACTAGACATCCGTAGCTTTCTTTTGGTATCATATTCATCCCCTGTTTCGCGGAGATCTGTTCTGTATGAGCTCCAGAGTTACTGCCTTGTGCAGAAATTTTCCGAAACCTAATTTCTTAAGATAAAATCTTTTTAACTTCGTCTTTGTGAACTTCTAAGTCATTATAAGTTATCGACTCCCGTTAATTAACTGACCTAAGTGTCGAGTAAAGGAACCGAGTTAGTTTATAAACGAGAAATGTTCGAGTTTCGTTTATTCGTTAATCAAAACAATGTAGTAAAAGTGCAAAGGCCTAAAAGTCTAAAACGAATTCGATTTCTTTTTCCTTTATTGTCTCAACCGCTTATTAAAGTTTTATTATTTATGTTCAAAGGAGGAAGTCGAGTTTAGAAGACAAGATGGAAGACCAAAGCCGGAAGCTCGTGTTTTAGTTTTGTAATCGCCTAAGGTGGGCTTTTCTATATATGAAATCAAATGAGCGATGCTCGAAAATGTTTACTTATCGCTTTATAACTGTATTTTAAAGTGATTATCAAGGCATGAAAATATTTGTTTTATGTGAGTTCTTTTGTGCCTTTCTGAGTTAGCCAAAGGGGGTTAACTAATCGATCGGACCGCTGAGTTAACTGTAAGGGTATTCCAGGGTTTAGTGTACACGGTAGCCGGTGTATGTGGTACTCTGTTGAGGGGTAGCTAGCTACGGTGAATAGAACGTGCGCGGGAGAAGTATACTCTCCCCCGGCGTTGAAAAAGAAGTTGGGCAAGTTGAACGTAACATCAAGTAAAGGCTTGGCCAAGCTATATTGTGAAAAGTGAAAGAAAATGTTTAGTAGGCTCGGGTATTTGATGAAAAACCCCGATGCGCTATTTATCGAGATGCCTGATTTAATCTATACTTATGATATGTTTTCGGCAATGTGCCAACTAAGTATGTTTATACTTAACCCTGCATATGTTTTATAAATGTGCAGGTTGAGTGACGAGAGTGGCAGGAGGTTGAGTAGAATTGTGAATAAGATGAAGAACTTGTGTCAAGCTTTACGCTTTCCGATGCTAAACTCTTTTGTGTTGATGTATAAACCTATCTTTTTGTCTAAGTCCCGTACAATGAACTTAGTTAACTTTTGAACAACTTGTCGAGTGATCCTTCAAGGTCAACTCTCTTTCTTTCAATAAAATATGTTCATAAATATCAGTTGTTGATTAATTATTGTCTGTTTATTTATTTATTCCCCCTTCTTCCCCGCTTCTTTAATCCAACCCCTAGTTGCACCCCGACTTTGCCGTCCCTCGGGATATGGGGCTGTGACAGAGTGGTATCAGAGCAGTCGTTTCTGCTCTGCATACAAGTTCCTTTGAGTATTAAGGTGGAGTATTTGTATATGCTCTACACCTGAGTCTTCTTTCAAAGTAAAGTTATGTCGTAACACTAAGTTTAAGAGTGTACACGACAACTCAACCTCCCGCTACGTCGACTCAACTAAAGAAGGAAAGTAAGGAAAGAGTTTCAGAAGTATGATTTCTTTTAAAAAGAAATTTTTATGCAAGTATGATTGTGAATAAGTATGCCAAGTATGATTTGATTGAAGTGTGAGTGATTATACTTTGTAATATTATGTGAATTATGTAAAAGTATGAGTACTATACTTTATGAAAGTATGTGAAACTAAGTGAGCTATAATTTTTTTAATTTGAGATGTTTTGTTGGCATGAGAATCTAGACTAATTCTAAGGCCTTCCCGATTCTTTGAGAACATAGACGTTCTAAGAAGCATTGGTTCCAAAATATTCAAAAAAAAAAATGATCGGATCGGAAAGGACAGAATAAAGGGAATCAAAGTGAATAAACGAATGTCACATGCGTAAAGTGACATGAACAACTGACTCGTTGGAGTCGACTTGTTTTTATAAATGAAAGCCGTAAGAATTTCCTTTTTGAGGAAATAAAATAAAGAATAATAATGATAATAAGTTAAAAGAAATGGAAAGAAATCGTGGGAAATGGTTTGTTTACGTATGTTGTTTGAGTGCAATTTCTTGAAACTAATAGATGATTAAGATAAGTTGTGATTAAGTGGTTAAGTATTGCAATTTGAATAATGGAATACTCTAATTGTAATTTAAGAATTCCTTAAGATATGTTAATTATCCTACCAGTTACTGATCCGTGTTCTCTTAAAATCTTGTAGGATGCCTGCTACACGCGTCACGGCTCGGAAGAGCCAACCCCTAAGACAGCGTACTGTGGTGGACGAGATCTTAGACGAGTACCATGACTAGGAGGTGGACCCGAACCATGATATAGGGCAATTAGTCAGTGACTTCGCTACAAGCTTCTACGCAGCCCGTCACTTTGTTTCTGAGCGTCACGCAATAGCCGATTTGACCGTACGACTGCCTGACGAGTGGCACGGTTGGGCACACCACATCGCCTGGTACCACCTTGCACTGATTGGAGACGACACCAAGACGATCGACGACTTTTCTGGATTCGCTCTAGCCATACATAGGCAATTCTTTGAGAGTCGGTTCATGTGGTCTATTCCAGTTTAGGAACACCTTCCTTACCTCCACGTTCCGACAAATTTTGAGCCTGAGCCATTTGCCATGGATCCGGAGATGGCCGCACTGTTAGAGTTGCCGCCAGTACTTGCACCTAGTGAGGAGTTAGTTTCTGGAGAAGTATACTTAGAGGTAGACGCAGAGCTTGTTGTGATGCTAGAGTTACCATCTCCTCTTACACCACTTGACGAGATTTGTGCTAAGTGCACGAGGGTCCGAGGACAGTTCGAGGCGGGACCATCCAAGGCCCGTTCTGTAGAGGTGTACATGTCTAGTTCACTTCCTGAGCACCTTCTTCCCCTGAAGAAGCGTACAGTAGAGCCTAGTTTGGACGACTCAGAGAGGACAGTTTCAGACGTGCCTTCGCCACCACCACTTGTACTGTTAGACGGAACCACTTTGAGGGTTGACGAGGCACTTCAGCTCATCTTTAGTATGGATTCTAAGGAGGATCCGGAGGAGGATCCGATGGAGGAGGATTCGGAGGAGGACCCTGAGGAGTTGCAGGCCGTAGAGGGCAGCAGTGACTCGACCGCAGCTTGTTGAGCAGAGCGTCTTAGACGCGTAGTAGTAGAAGTTCTTTTTGTCTTGTACATAGTCGGATCAGTAGACTTCTTTTTGTAGTACTCTATGCGGATACGAAGTTTTTGGGATCGTTTCCGTTCTAGTACTTCCAGTAGATACGGAGATGCAACCTGTTAGTGCACCCGGTATATAGATAGGCAGTTAGCCTAGTTTAGACTAGTCGTAATCTAACTTTTGTATAAGTCCTCGTTAGAGGCAGAAATAATATTCTTTTTGACGTGTATATAATATATAATCCTGTGAATGGGCTTTGATCTTGTGAAAGTTTCTTCTAAACACGATTAGAAGAAAAGTTTAGATGAATATTCCGGTTTAACTTGGGAAGTTAAAAGTTTAAAGAGCTAGTATCAAAGTTGTGGTCTATTTCTGTTCCATGAACTTGTTTAAGTTGGAAAAAATGTTTAATAAGTAAACGAAGGCTTAAAATCAACATGCTAATGAGAATTCTTGTTTCCTATAGTTCAAAAATGCCCCAAGAGTAGTTAATAACAGAAGAGGACCTGGTAGGCCCAGGGGACGTGGTAGACGTCAAGCACAAAATGATAGAGAGGAGGAGCAAGAACGACAAGATACCCCTCCACCACCATCACCATCACCACCTCCACCACCACCCCATCGTAATATTGAGGACTTATTCCTCAAGCGAAACCCACCTGTGTTTAATGGATCTGGAAATCCAAGCGATGCTGAGCTTTGGGTACGAACTATTGAGAGAATTTTCAAACTCCTCAGATGTACTGATGAGGAGCGTCTGATATGCGTTGCATTCCAGCTTTTCGGACCAGCTAACTACTGGTGGGAAGCTAGGCAGAAGGTTAAACCTGCAGAGCACCTGGCTCGTTTCACTTGGGAGGAATTTAAGGAAGCATTGTACGATAAGTACGTACCTAAGACCTATAGAGCTCAGAAGGAGGTTGAGTTCTATAATTTAAAACAGGGAAAGATGACAGTGACCGAGTACGATGCTAAGTTCTGTGAATTGTCAAGGTATACACCTACTCAGGTAGATACCGAAGAAAAGATAGCAAAGAAGTTCCGTGGGGCACTTAAGCATGAGTTTGGTATAGCGTTAGCTAGTCATGGAGGACTGAGCTACACGGAAGTTTTAGGACGAGTTCTGGAGATGGAGGCCGTAGTGCCTGATGAAAGGAAAGCTATAACACCCGCACCAGCCCCAACCTAGAATCGAGGCTATTACAACAACAATAATAACAACTACCAGGGAAAAAGGAAATGGGAAGGAGTAAACAACAGTGGCTACTATCAGCACTCCAACAATCACGAAAATCAGAATGGGAATCAGCGAGGCTATCAGCAGCCTAACCAGAATAACAATTATGGCAAGAAGCCATGGCAAGAAAACAGTCAGTCGGGACTGTATTTACAAGAAAATAAAGGAAATAACCAGCAAGGTCAGCCACAAGGGCAACAAAGGAACAACCAAGGAGAAAATAACCAAGGAAGAGCTGCCGTTCTTGCCTGTCCCAAGTGTAATAGGGTACACTTCGGAATCTGTCAAGCAAACTCGGGAAGTTGCTTCAACTGCGGGCAAAAGAGACACATTAAAAGGGATTGCCCGAAACCGTTGCAAGCGGCAGGACGAACTCAATATGGACAGCCCCAGCCTTTGAGGGCAATTCAAGCACAGCCACAGCAGCAGATGACACAACAACAATTCCAGCAGCACGCTCAACAGCAACAGAATGCCAGGGCATGTACGATCAAACAGAATGCGCAGCATAAGGGCAAGGGAAACCTAGCAGGTATTGGTAAACTTCATAATACCCCTATTAAGATATTGTTTGATACTGGCGCATCGCATTCTTTTATTGCTAGTTCATGTGTGGATAACTTAGATATCAGACCTGTACGAGCTGAACACGCTATGAGAATAGCTACACCTTCAGAAGAGATCACTACTTCCACGCATGTTTGCTCTAACCTAGAATTAGAAATTGGAACTCTTAAGGTTAAGGCGAACAACTTGAACGTTATGATAATGTGGGATGTAGACATAATTCTAGGAATGGACTGGTTGTCTGAAAATTATGCCACGATTCTCTGCAACGAGAGGAAAATCTCTTTCCAGCCACCGGGAAAGGAGCCGACAGAATTTCATGGGATTGCGATGGGCAGGAGGATACCGATAATATCCGCCCTACAAGCCAAGAAGTTGATGAAGAAGAAGGGTTGCACAGCTTATCTTGTGTACCTAGTTGGAGAACCAGGAGCTGAGAAGACCATTCAAGACGTGAAAGTTGTCAACGAATATGAAGACGTCTTTCCAGAAATATTACCTGGTTTACCACCCGACCGTCACATAGATTTCACGATTGACTTTGAACCAGGATCAGCCCCCAAATCAAAAGCCCCATATAGGATGGCACCAAAAGAGTTAGAAGAGCTTAAGATCCAGTTGCAAGAGTTGTTAGACCTTGGTTTCATTAGACCGAGTGTTTCACCTTGGGGAGCACCTGTTTTGTTCATCAGAAAGAAGGATGGTTCTATGAGGATGTGCATAGACTATTGAGAGCTAAATAAGATCACCCTTAAGAATAAGTATCCTTTGCCAAGGATAGAAGACCTCTTTGATCAGCTTAAAGGCGTAGGTGTCTTTTCGAAAATAGACTTAAGATCTAGGTATCACCAATTGAAAATAAAACCCGAGGATATACCTAAGACTGCATTCCGAACTAGATATGGCCATTACGAATTCTTAGTTATGCCATTCGGTTTGACTAACGCTCCCGCAGTATTCATGGATCTCATGAATAGAATTTTTCACCCATACTCAGACAAATTCGTCTTAGTATTCATCGACGACATTCTCATTTACTCCAAGAATGAGAAGGAGCATGAGGAACACTTGCGAATAGTATTAGAAATGCGAGAAACTTTACGCCAAATTCAGTAAGTGCGAGTTTTGGCTGAAAAACGTGATGTTCCTTGGACACATACTATCAGCAGAAGGCATCAAAGTAGATCCTGCCAAGGTAGAGGCAGTACGCGATTGGAAATCGCCAACAAGTCCGAACGAAATTAGGAGTTTCTTAGGTTTAGCCGGCTATTATAGAAGATTCATCGAGGGATTTTCTACAATTGCTAGACCTATGACGCAACTACTACGGAAGGAAAATAAGTACAAATGGACGGATGAATGCGAGAAGAGTTTTTAGACACTCAAAGAAAAGTTAACCACAGCACCCGTGTTAGCTCTGCCAGAAGCAAATAAGGAATACGTAGTCTATACAGATGCTTCAAAGAACGGATTAGGTTGTGTATTGATGCAAGACGGAAAAGTGATAGCTTATGCTTCACGACAACTTCGACCTCATGAAGTTGAGTACCCAACCCACGACTTAGAACTAGCAGCCGTTGTGCATGCATTGAAAATTTGGAGACACCATCTCTATGGTGTTAGGGTTGAGATTTTTATAGACCACAAGAGTTTAAAGTACTTCTTCGAGCAAAAGGAATTGAACATGAGGCAAAGACGATGGCTCGAACTAGTAAAGTATTATGATTGTGGTATCAATTACCATCCAGGAAAAGCAAACGTTGTAGCTGACGCGCTGAGTCACAATACTCCAACCAAGTTAGGATGTCTCTTTGTTGAGGAAGAAACTCTTGTACAGGAATTTGAGAAAATGGACTTAGAAGTTCTGGATACACCTGAAACGATAACAAATCATATAGCAGCACTCGTAGCTACACCGGACTTACGAGAAAGAATCATAAGTGCTCAGAGAAAGGACGAGTCGATTGAGAAGCTTCGACTAAGGATAAGAACGGATAAACCGGATGGTTTCTCCGAGGCACTAGATAACGTGATTTTATTCGAAGGCAGACTTTGTATCCCTGAAGACGACAAATTGAAGAACGATATCATGAGTGAGGCTCACGATACGCCGTATACAGTACACCCAGGGAGTACGAAGATGTATCAAGATTTGAGAAAAAAATTCTGGTGGAAGGGTTTGAAACGAGACGTTGCCTCATTTGTAGAAAGATATTTGGCTTGTCAACAAGTGAAATCTCTACACCAAAGACCGTACGGATTGTTACAACCGTTAAGTATTCCAACATGGAAGTGGGAAGATATAGCCATGGATTTTGTAACAGGTTTGCCCAAGACTAAGAGAGAAAATACTGCCATCTGGGTAGTTATCGATAGGCTCACAAAATCAGCTCACTTTTTACCAATCCCAATTACCTACGGATCAGAGAAGTTGGCACAGTTATATGTCCGTAAGATTGACCTAATAGGTTGTTGGGGTTGTCACAGTCTACTTACATAGACAAAGTACTAAAGCATTTTTCCATGGAAAATTCCAAGAAAGGAAATCTTCCTATAGGACATGGTATCAAATTGTCTAAAAAGGATTGTCCTTGTAATGACAAGGAAATTCAATACATGAAAAGGGTCCCATATGCTTCAGCTATAGGATCAGTAATGTATGCCATGACGTGTACTAGGCCAGATGTGGCTTATGCGCTTAGTGTGACCGGCAGATTTCAGCATAATCCTGGTGAGGAACATTGGAAGACTGTCAAGACTATTCTTAAGTACCTTAGAAGGACTAAAGAATACTTCTTAGTCTATGGTGGGCAGCAAGAGTTGTCAGTTACTGGGTATACTGATGCTAGCTTCCAAGCAGACCACGGCGACTATAAGTCTCAGTCTGGCTATATCTTTGTTCTAAATGGTGGGGCAGTAAGCTGGAATAGTTTCAAACAAGAGACACTTGCCAATTCATCCACCGAAGCCGAGTATATTGCTGCATCTGAAGCTGCCAAGGAAGCTGTTTATTTGTTAGAGTTCGTGAAGGAACTAGGTGTTGTTCCACGTGCCGGTAGTGATATACATTTGTATTGTGATAATAATAGCACAATTGCGCAAGCAAATGAACCAAGTGCCACGAACAGAAACTATCATCTGATCAGAGAAATAATAGAGAGGGGCGATGTGAAATTAGAACGAGTACACACTGATAATAACCTAGCTGATCCATTTACCTAGCCATTGTGTATAGCAAAACACAATGGACATTTTGAGAATTTGGGTATTAGATATGTTGGTAATTGGCTTTAAGTGAGTGGGAGTTTAAAGTTAGTATGTCTTAGAAACAATATTGTATTGAGACATAAATACTTTATCGCATTTATTTATAAATTTGATTTCTTTTGTGGGCTTGTGCATTTATTTGAATAATTATTTTGATTGTTTGTTATTATTCTTATATTTGTTCCCATGAGTTAGTACTGTCGTTAATGGTGTGAGACATTAATGATTTAGTTTAACTCTAAAATGCCCTAACCAATGATTATCAAGATTGGGATATTGATAATATGTTATAGGTTGGCATGTGGTCTGCATCACATTCTTTGAGAATGTAGTTAGTCTCATGACTATGAGATATTAGATACTCGTGATGGACACATGGATACTTTGGAGAGTATTGGTATACCCTACTATTAAATCATTTGTTCTAGTGTCTATAATTTATTAGTATGTGGAGTATGTAATAGTCCTTTTACTTGAGGTCATTATTCATTTTATTTGTTAAGTGGTGTACTTTGACCAAGTACAAAGCTTGCACTCTGAAAAGGGTAGATACGGCTTGTGTTGGGTACATTATGAGGCAAATGAAAATGGTATTTGAGCCAAGAATAGGATTCATTCCTCGATTAGAAATTCGAGAAGAACGCTCATTTTCTCTATATTATTTGACCATTAAGTCATTGGCCAATGCAAAAGATATATTCAATTAAAGTAATTGAATATGATCAAATGGATCATATAATAAAGATGAGATAAATTAATTAAGCTATTTGGATAGACACATGGCAGATCCTAGGCTTAATTGAGTGGTTCATGAATGAAGGGATATTACATAAACTTCATATAAAGGTAAAGTTTACAAAATCTGCGTAAACGTGCTTCATATATCGAGGTCGCTATACAACGCCGTCTAGGAGTTTTGTATAGACTTTAATTTGATTATCGTCGATAATGGAGGCCTATAGGGTCACACAATATGTGTTTTGCTGATCTGCTCAAGGGTGCAAGATTAGTGCGTGATATTGATATCCAGACCAAGTAGGAGATTGAAAGAAATATGGTTTAGGATTAATTAAATATAGTTTTGGATATATATTAATTAATTAATAGTTGGACTATTAGATTAATTAATTGGAGACAAAAGAAAAGTCCGGCCCATATTACCTAGGGTAATAAGCATGGTTATTATTCCTATAAGTATAGGAATTCTGTTTTCTTTGATAAGTGATTTTACGTATTATCATTCTCCACTCCAAAACTAGGGTTTAGTTCTTAGAGAAATATTAGGAGCACTACGTGATTTGATTTGGAGAATTCCTAACGTTCTTGAATCAAATCTGTACCGTGGAATTGTTCCTGCATCTGTTCAACACTACACGTGGATACTATAGTAGCGGATTCAGTTACAGCAATTGGAATAAGTTGATATTCTACACAACAAGTAAGTTTTTCTTTCTATTGTGTTCATAGAAATCTCCACACACGAAGTTAATTGTAAATCTTGATCAGTTTCTTGACAATTAATTCCGCTGCGTATCATTAGATGATGTCAAGAAAACCTAACAATTGAACATTGCAGGATATCTCGACAAGTCTTCAGCTTTTGATCCCATTTTCCATTACTCATCAAACCAATAATAGCCACTACATAAACAAACACTCCTGAACTCCTACTCACCCTCAATTCATCAACCTAGTCTACGCATTTTCTCACTATCTCTGGCCTATTCAAGAAGAACCTCGGGGCATAACTACAGACCGTAACAATCTGCTCCATTGAAACTCCGCAGCTCTTAAGAAACTCCACATTCGGCACCAAGCTCTTTTCCAAATCTGTACTAAGCGCCCACATAGCCTTGTTTAAAATAATGGCTACCTCTTTGTTAGATCCTAAAATTCCCTTCAGTAAATTTAATCTAGGGACTAGTTTTTCGGTAGCTATCTTTAATGACATTGCTAGAAAAGCCCATGTCTTGGAAAACTTTGATTTTCAGCTTAAGAGTTTTCTCGAGATTACACGAGAGCAATTGAGGCAAAAACTTCAACGCTTTCTCCAAATGTGCTTTAGTAAAGCCAATCTCTTTCAGGAACGACAGTATTGAATCACATTTTTCGGGGTTCCCGATTTGGAAAGGACAGATGCAACATTTGAAGCTATTGCGGGAGATAACCTGTGTTTCTGCACTAATAATTCATAGAGTGCGGGGTTTTTCACAGATTTTCTCTCTCTAGATGTAGAGAGATATAGCACAGACAGCGGAAATGTAGCTACGCATTTTTCCGAAGACAGAAGATTCTTCGAAAACGAAAAAAAGAAATTTCGGCATAAAATCGAGTAAATCATGATATAATATTCTAGATTACAATTGGAAAATTTGACGTATGTAAGGAAGTTTCACTCTAAATGAAACCAGAATTGTGAAAGCGGGCTTCGCTATCCACAATTTGGGGAATTTCCGCGCTAGATCGACTATAAAAAAGTCGACCCCTTGGATGGCCGCCACGTGTAAACCACTAGCGGTATCCTCTTGGAATTTGGATTAAAAAGTTGTTTTCATCGCCACTGGTATCGCCATGGGAAACAATTAAATTTCATCAACAATTTTATATCGCCGGAAAACATATTATGATCCTTATATCATTGTAAACTAAATAAGACATCGACCTAAAGGATATCTCATCTCAGAAAAAAAATTGATTTATCAGATCGAAAGTTGAGAAAGAGAGAGAGTTTTTATCTTGAAATAATTTAATGGGAGTGTCAAAATGCATATTTTTTTATTTTGAAAATTTAGAACGAAGGGCCACACTTATTATCCCTTATTTTCCCCAAATCGTAACCCTAAATTGATGTAATTAACTAATTAAGTGAACATACTGTTGAACTTTCCTTTTTTTATTTATTTTGTTTACTCAAGTGTTCCTCCTCGACAGTCAAAAAGTAAAAGAATCAATCAGAGGAGAGTAGAGAAGAAGAAGAAGAAGAAGAATCGGAAGAGTAGCAGGAGCGGGAAGGGAAAGATTTACGAAGGTCAAGGACTCAGGGCACGAAAAACTCTGCTAGAAATGAGCAACGGCGCCATAATAGTACCCTTTCATATGAACTCCCAACACTAGTTCAGCGAATCCCCCGCCGAAACCCCCTCTGAATTCGAAAGCGAGTCATCCCAGGTGAAACGTTATTACACAAAAAAAATACCGCAGAGTGGGAATGGTTGGAATAAGCCTACGAAGGGGACTACGAAGGTCCGTAAAGGTAATTTCCATTTCCTTTGTTTTTGTAAATTCCAATTGGGGAAATTGGGGAAGTAGCATAATTAGGGTTTGAACACAGAAACATTGGTCGTCTGTATTTTATTTTTAGTTTTAGTTTTTAATTTTGTTTGTAATTTAAAGGTGGCCATATATCAACTCGAGCCCATATATAGTTTGTGGAGAAGGTAAAGAAGCTTTTGTCTCCAGATGATTTGGCTGAAATGCGGGCGTCTTGTTTCGCTCAGTTCTTTGAATTTCCGAACATGCAATTCCAAGGTCAGTTGATCCACCATTTGTTATTATGTCTGCAAAGTAAATTTAGGGATCGCGGTATTCTCGTTTTCCAGATTAACGGCAAATTGGTTGAGTTTGGTCCAACTCAATTCGCGCAAATGACTGGATTGAACTTCAATGAAATTGAACCCCCTCCAAAATCCATTGAGGCACATCACACACTTTTCCAGGGCCAACGTAGAATTGTAGTTGATGAAATTTATTTGAAGTTGAAATCTGAGTGTCGGAGTAGGTCAAAGAATGCAGTAAAATTGGCACATTTGTATCTTTTGTACTCTCTTCGGTTGATTAGGGATCTTACATCGAAAGGGATCGACATGCATTATTTTCACTTGATTGATGATATGGGTAGATTTAAAAATTTCCCTTGGAGTCGCGTTGCTTACGATTTCTTGGTAAGTAGTTTATATAATGCAAGAGATAATGTAATTAGACATAAGGGAGATAATCAGACTGTCACTTGCGAGGTGCATGGTTTCATTTATGCTCTGCAAGCATGGGCATACGATGTTATTCCAGGTTTAGGAGAGACTGTTGGTTCTCGTGTTCCAAATACTGAATATAGCCTGCTGAGGATGATGAGATGGAATGTGGAAAATGCCTACCGCTTTGAGGACTTTAGTGCTAGGTTCTTCATTTCTTCTTGTGGCATACAACTGGTGCCTATTGTGCCATCGGAGGAGGAGGTGCAGTTTCTTGCTGGGTTAGGACTTACTGAGCCCACGACGTCCATCCACATAGACATGGTGAAGAAACGTTCCCGAAAAATTGACTTCGAAAGTGATGAGGATGTGGATGATGATGAGAATGAGGGACCCGATAGGAAGAAAGACAAGATTGTGGAGAAGAATGGAGAGAAGATGCAGTGCAGGAATGGTGGCCCCCGTAGATCGAGCAGAAATAGAGGCGAGCCTTCTTGTACTGGAAACAGATCACCACAAAATGAGACTCATGATAATCACAGTGATATAAATGTGAGCTTTATGATGGTGATGTTATTTTTCAACATGCATGCATGTTGCGAACTGTGTTATTTTTCATAACAGTAATGGCAGTTGTTGAATCTTTTGTGCAGTATATTAGGGAGATTCGGAGGTGCCTAGATGACATGGAAGTCTCTAACTCGAGACGAATGACAGCTGTTGAATCCTATATGCAGGAAATTAAGGAATTGCTACTTAAAGTGGTCAAAAAATTGGAAGAGAAAGAGGATGAGAGAAGCCATTCACTTGACACACGTAGATTTGATGAGATCTGCAGAGAAATGAAGTGAGAAGATAGTAGTTGTGAGCCCACATATCAGCCCACGGATCAACCCACAGATCAGCCCAAAGATCAGCTTTCTGAAATTGCTCGGCAGCAATCACAATTTGTCTCCCGTTCATCGCCCCGACTAGCCACCAAAGAAATAGCTACACCGTCGAAGTCCAACTCCAAGAAGCCTTTTGAAGTTCCCCCTGCATGATATAACCCAAAACATGGTAGACAGAACCCGATTCATACTGATTTTGAGCCATCGGATTTGGAAATATGTCTATGATGAAAACCTTTGAAGATTGGAAAAAGGGACACAAGGCTGGCAAAGCACGGTAAGCTAGTAACCTTGAATTTCTGTATGTCTAAAATCAAGTCCTCTAATCATTTGCACGTCTGTTTAATTTGCAGTCCCCCGATCTTGAAATTGCCCAGTAATCAATTGGTAGGTGCAAATTGGTTCAGCAGTCTGCAGAAGCGTAAGGGTCAACTTAGTGAAGAGGTTAGTATGGTAATGTAGTGATTAATCTTTCCTCCATGCCGAAAATGAATTGAAGTAGTCCATTATGCTAATAAATTTGCAGCATATCGAAGCATTGATCTGTTTGATGTTGCACAACTATAAACGGGATGCTAGCGATGAACTGAAGAGTAATCGGGATTGGGCCATTCTTGAAAGCTGGGCCACGGTATGTTGATTTATGAACCTTAGCCGTTGGTTTTGACAGCAAAATTGGAGCTTTATTTAATCTATAATTGTAGGATGCACTTGGAAGAGTGGATTTCACTTGGGTTCTCAAGTTCGTCATGCCCTATGTCAATGGAAAGCGCCCGTATATTGATAGCATTGAGTGGCTCAAGTTTGCGGAGCAGAGCATCAGGGTGTATGATTCCATGAGGTGGCGGTGGGATAAGGTGTCTTCCTTTTTTAACTGGATGTGTGTTCATATTCGTAGTATTTTTCAGCATACCGATTTTTGGGAGAAGATGGGACTGCGTGGGAAGTTCAGAAACAAATGGCACTTGTCTAGGGAACCCGAATCCCCCCAGCAAGTTGGATCTGCAGATTGTGGTATCATTTCTCTCAAAGTAGTGGAGTGTTTAGCTTACGGTGTCGACCCAAATATAATCCAGCCAGATAGGGGTGGCCTCTTCCGGCATAGTTACTGCCAACAATTGCACTCATATGGTTGTGAGAACCAACCAACCTCGTACATTTGATTTCTGAATTGTGTTGTTTTTTTAAGTGACTAATTTGTGTATGCCTTCAACATTTCCATACATTCTTCTTAGATTTTGTTTTCATTGCTTGAGACAGCTTAATTTCATGAAAAATGGAAGTACGTTTTATTCATAATATTAAGATAAACTAACAGTACAATAACGTAATTACGATAATTTAATCGGTGTCATATTCATCTTCTTCATCCACCATTTTCTTGAAGTAGATTTCCGGAAAGTGATCAATATCCCATGAAGGGGGTCGGGATTTGCCCTGTTGCAAACACATCTTCAAAAGCGTGTATTGCTCCTCCCCCTTAGTCCTGTATGCTTCTGCTAGAGGTTTTGTCTATTCAACAATTGAATAAATTGATTTGAGTTCACAAAGATGAACAAGTAAAATAATATATAACATGAATTGTAAAAATTTAAACTGCACTCACCGCTGTTAACCTCTGAAAAGTTTCATCAGAAGCAGTGATTGAGTTATTTCCACCGTACCACTCCACATCAGGCTGCTATATTACCCACTCAAACGTGTTGTAACGTTGCTCCAAGAACTTGAGCTTGTCGTCATAGAAATCTTCGTCATTCTGCAATTTAAAGTCATGATTCATACACCAGCTCACCCGCTCGATGAATTCTGGTCGCCTCTTGTCGGTTAAGCCAATTTGCAGTCCTCCGTTGTCCAACATTTCCAAACGGAGCTTGCTTATGAATCTTTCCTCCATCCTTTGGGTCCAGCGAGCATCATAAAACCACTCCTCCTGCGTTTTACCAGGCATTGCACATACAAAAATAATATAACAAATAAACAAAACAAGAGGTAGAGTGAATACTTAGGAAGCTGGTTTTATAGATACATTCCAAGACTGTGATTGAATAGCTAACAGATTAATAATTCAATTCAGGCGTGCATGAAGATTCCCCATACCAGAACAAGACAAATTCATAAAAGACAAATAGACCTATTAAAGTTGATTTAGGCCACTGCCCCCCTAATACTAAAAAACATACAACACTAAAATGAATCGGTGGAATTGTTGGAAGTGGACTGGCCTCGGGTCCCCTTCCTAGTAGCTTTACTGGGTTGCTCAACTGCTTCAGCACTCATGCTTGGTGTGGAAACACAAAAGGTAGAAGTTCCTGCAACACTAGAATCACCTTGAAAGAGATCCACAGAGAAGATTGTTTCAAGATAATTCCAGTTGTCTTCGCTGTTGATCATGTAAATGCATGTCTCTGGACGAACCTGTGACAGGAATTACATCGATGAGAGACACAATCTAGCAATTGGAGAAGTGGCATGCAAAACAGCTAAGCAAATGGAAATTTTATAAACATATTACACTAGCAATTCTAGTCCAATCTTCGAGACTGGCATGCATCTTGTTAGTGACGTAATCATAACGAACATTTGGTTGGCTGAGTAACCATTTAAAATTCAGGTTACGCTCCTTTCACTCGTTCAACTTCAACCGGTAAGCCCCCAGTGGAATATCTACACCATACTCCTCAAACATTTGATCCTTCACTTTTTTAAGAGTAGCTTTTGTCTCACCAATATGAATTAACTTCCAACCTCCAAACCACTTCTCGAAGTCTAGCTTTTCAAGTACCCTCATCTCAACCTCACGAGTCCACTCTCTCTTAGAGGAATTGGTGATGCCATGACTTGATATTCCCAAGCTGGTTCCACTCTCTCTCCCTGTTTGGCCTACTTTATACTCACATTCCTACCTACTTGATAGTAACTACCTACTCTAGCATTGAATAAAAACAAGACCATGTGATCACAACAAAAAAAACTGTCAGTAGGGATTGAACCCAACATTGAGGCTCCATCATCATATTGAGACTGTGATCCATAGAAAGAAACAGTTAGGGACATCAGGGGCCTCTTGCTATTAGGTGTTTGGGTGCATGTTGGTTTTGGGCCTGCACAGTAAAAGCCCAAATAAGTTAATGTTATGGAAGAGTGGATGATTGATCATTAAGTAATGGCATTTGTCATGGTATATACCTCGCTTTGCTTTAGGAGATTCGTAACGGGCCCGAAATTGTTTGGATCCCTCCCTTGGCTTCTTACCCTTTGGATCTCTTGTTTTAGTCGCTTTAGAATCAGCTTGTGACTCTTCTAGATTGCCCTGTTCCATCTTTGCACACACCTTCGCCTTTATGTCTTCAAGACCTTCATTAATGATATCTTCACACTCGTGATTCTTACACATATTTATCAGATCACAGAATTAACGCATGTTGCGGTTCCCAAACCCCATGATGCGGACAAAGTCCGGTCTACTCGCTTCCACGTGGAAACTCATATGATCGTTAACCCAACATCTCGAACAGATTGAGAGAAATGGGACGTGGAATTCTATCCTTCACTGCTTTCATCCACCGACGGAGAATTAGTTCATCAGGAAGCATATACACCATGTTGTAAGTATAAATTTTGAATATGTGACGACAAATGATACCTTCAATTTCAAACATATGACAAGTGCAAGATGCGTGGTGGGGGTATCGATTAAATTTCACAGTTCGGATCCTACTTGACCCAGAATTTGAGGTTATATGATATTCCAACACTGCATTCTGCGCAGGAGGAAACTTCTTTATGTCAACAGCCATGGAGTTAGCGGCTTCGATTTCGAAGAGTTTGAAGACCTCGCACGTGTAAATTGCAGCAATACTTCTTAATAGGCGCTGGTGGCTGAAAACTCCCCCTGGGATCCCTCTATTAGCAGCATCCTCAGTAGCCTCTGTTTTGCGCCATTCTCTCACTTTCATTTCAAATTTTACTACTAAGTCATAAAGAAGAGTATTCACACTGCACAAATTTTTCAACACTCTATTTGTCGCCTCACTCTTGCTTGTTGCATTGGCGCCTCCTTAGAACTTCTCTTGTGTAAATACTGTGGCCCATCTTCTTCGCAATTTATACATGTTCTTGAACCAATCCCGAGAAGTGGTTGGCTTAAAGTCTTCTATCAATGCCTCCCGTCTTTCATCAAATTCATCCTCCGTCTCGCACTCTTTCATGCAGTACATCCACTCCTTCTTGAAGTCAGAGTTGTTCTTCAGGTTTCCAAAATGATTCTTGGTGTTGCGATTAATGTGCCACTGGCACAAACGGTGGTTGGCTTCATGGAATGTGTAATCCAAACCATTCATCATCGCCTGGCATTGATCGGTGAAGATTACTTGTGGTTCCTTTCCATCCATAGAATCCAAAAACTTGCCAAACAACCACTCAAAGGATTCTGTCGTCTCCTTGGACAAGAAACCAAATCCAAACATCACATTATTCCGATGATGATTAATTCCAGTAAATGGCACACAATACAAATTGTACTTGTTTTTCTTGTAAGTGGTATTAACAAACACCACATCACCAAAATATGAGTAGTCAAATTTTGAGCGACTATCCCTGAAGAAGAAATTTACTATCTGACCTTCTTCGTCTGTATCCACTGCAGAGAAGAAATTTGTCTCCTTATTAGCTCTATCAAAGAGAAATTTTACTAATGCATTAGCATCGCCGTCTGGCCGCCTTTCATCCTTGTGCAATTTATCAAGGTAGTGATACGCATCTTTCTTTATAAAGCCAATATTCTGCACTCCTTCAGCTTCATTAGCCAAAAACCTGTAAGCTTGACTGACACCTATTCCAGCAGCACGGAATGCCTCCAATAACAAAGCAGTCCCTGTTGTCATGACTCTAACTGATCGAAGCAAATATCCTTGGGATTGATGGAGCATTTCATGATTGTGAACAGTATTGAAAACTGTTACCCTCCAGGGAACCTCGAAGCTGTCCCAACACACTCAAATCCTAGCTTTACATTCAGTACGCATCACCTGCTTCCGGTAGCTTGAACCCCTTGTAGCATCACGCTTGTCGTCGTGCCGCCCCTCGCATGAGCAGAGAAATACCTTCATTCGTAGATCAAATGACCCCTTGAAAAAGGACTGACTTCCCACGCTGAAACCCATTAGGTGAGCGTACTTACAGTATAATAGAAAAGCTTCCTCAAGATCATCAAATTTGTTACCAACCTCAAGGGCTCGCACAGTTCCGAAATCAAAATTTCTCTCTCCGGCATTATATGCTGACTCATTTTCCTCATCATCACTATGCGGTGATGTGTTAAGATCTATGACCATTACTCCCAATTTCTTATACTAAACAAACCATGTGATCCCCATCTCTATAAACCCTAAGTCCCACCAATGTACTGTTTTGACACCCGAAATAATGTTGATATATAGACAGGAAAAGAGGAATTATCGTCAACGGGGAAGGGTAGAACAATTTTATTACCTCGGCCACCGATGATACTCGCTGATTCTCCCTTCATCGGCCGATACTCGCAACGTCGGCGGCGTGCGGGGATATGAAGAATATGGTGGCTCCTTGGAGGAAATCGAATTTGAGACAAAGAAATAAATTGCAAACATCTTTTCAATTCGAAACTAAAAGATTACCTACATAATTAGGTCATGTAATTATATTAGAATATATAATGACACGTATCAAATTCTAATTAGCCAATTAGGTCATATTATATTACATTATATTTAAATATATAATGACATGTCACACGTGTCAACTTCTAATTAGAAAATATATAAGATTCTAGTCCATCAGTTAAAATATATCGAGTCCATGTCGACTGAGTCGACTGACCCGGCCACAGTGCTCGATTTCTGTAACAGGTAGAACCTCTCCTGGATACTAGTGCATCAGTTATAATATATCGAGTCCATGTCGACCGAGTCGACTGACCCGGCTACAATGCTCCATCTCTGTAACAGGTAGAACCTCTCCTGGATACTAGTGCATCATTTATAATATATCGAGTCCATGTCGACGGAGTCGACTGACTCGGCCACATTACTCGATCCCTGTAACAGGTAGAACCTCTCCTGGATACTAGTGCATCAGTTATAATATATTGAGTCCATGTCGACGGAGTCGACTGACCCGGCCACAGTGCTCGATCTCTATAACAGGTAGAACCTCTCCTGGATACTAGTCCATCAGTTATAATATATCGAGTCCATGTCGACGGAGTCGACTGACCCGGCCACAGTGCTTGATCTCTGTAATAGGTAGAACCTCTCCTGGATACTAGTCCATCAGTTATAATATATCGAGTCCATATCGACGGAATCGACTGACCAGGCCACAGTGCTCGATCTCTGTAACCGGTAGAACCTCTCCTCGATACTAGTGAATCAGTTATAATATATCGAGTCCATGTCGATGGAGTCGACTGACCCGGCCATAGTTCTCGATCTCTGTAACAGGTAGAACCTCTCCTATATACTTGTCCATCAGTTATAATTTATCGAGTCCATGTCGAAAGAGTCGACTGACCCGGCCACAGTGCTTGATCTCTGTAATAGGTAGAACCTCTCCTGGATACTAGTGCATCAGTTATAATATATCGATTCCATACCGACGGAGTCGTTTGACCCGGCCACAGTGCTCGATCTCTGTAACAGGTAGAACCTCTCCTGGTTACTAGTGCATCAATTATAATATATCGTGTCCATGTCGACGGAGTCGACTGACCCGGCCACAGTGCTCGATCTCTGTAACAGGTAGAACCTCTCCTGGATACTAGTCCATCAGTTATAATATATCGAGTCCAAGTCGAACGGAGTCGACTGACCCGGCCACAGTGCTCGATCTCTGTAAGAGGTAGAACCTCTCCTGGATACTAGTCCATCAGTTATAATATATCGATTCCATGTCGACGGAGTCGACTGACCCGGCCACAGTGATCGATCTCCGTAATAGGTAGAACCACTCCTGGATACTAGTCCATCAGTTATAATATATCGAGTCCATGTCGACGGAGTCGACCGACCCGGCCACAGTGCTCGATCTCTATAACAAGTAGAACCTCTCCTATATACTAGTCCATCTGTTATAATATATCGAGTCCGTGTCGACGGAGTCGACTGACCCGGACACAGTGCTCGATCTCTGTAATAGGTAGAACCTCTCCTGGATACTAGTTCATCAGTTATAATATATCGATTCCATACCGACGGAGTCGTTTGACCCGGCCACAGTGCTCGATCTCTGTAACAGGTAGAACCTCTCCTGGTTACTAGTGCATCAGTTATAATATATCGTGTCCATGTCGACGGAGTCAACTGACCCGGCCACAGTGCTCGATCTCTGTAACAGGTAGAACCTCTCCTGGATACTAGTCCATCAGTTATAATATATCGAGTCCAAGTCGAACGAAGTCGACTGACCCGGCCACAGTGCTCGATCTCTGTAAGAGGTAGAACCTCTCCTGGATACTAGTCCATCAGTTATAATATATCGAGTCCATGTCGACGGAGTCGACTGACCCGGCCATAGTGATCGATCTCCGTAATAGGTAGAACCACTCCTGGATACTAGTCCATCAGTTATAATATATCGAGTCCATGTCGACGGAGTCGACCGACCCGGCCACAGTGCTCGATCTCTGTAACAAGTAGAACCTCTCCTATATACTAGTCCATCTGTTATAATATATCGAGTCCGTGTCGACGGAGTCGACTGACCCGGACACAGTGCTCGATCTCTGTAATAGGTAGAACCTCTCCTGGATACTAGTCCATTAGTTATAATATATCGAGTCCATGTCGAGGGAGTCGACTGACCCGGCCACAGTGCTTGATCTTTGTAATAGGTAGAACCTCTCCTGGATACTGGTCCATCAGTTATAATATATCGAGTCCATGTCGACGGAGTCGACTGACCCGGCCACAGTGCGTGATCATTGTAATAGGTAGAACCTCTCCTGGATACTAGTCCATCAGTTATAATATATCGAGTCCATATCGACGGAATCGACTGACCAGGCCACAGTGCTCGATCTCTGTAACCGGTAGAACCTCTCCTAGATACTAGTGCATCAGTTATAATATATCGATTCCATGCCGACGGAGTCGTTTGACCCGGCCACAGTGCTCGATCTCTGTAATAGGTAGAACCTCTCCTGGATACTAGTGCATCAGTTATAATATATCGATTCCATGCCGACGGAGTCGTTTGACCCGGCCACAGTGCTCGATCTCTGTAACAGGTAGAACCTCTCCTGGTTACTAGTGCATCAGTTATAATATATCGTGTCCATGTCGACGGAGTCGACTGACCAGGCCACTGTGCTCGATCTCTTTAACAGGTAGAACCTCTCCTGGATACTAGTCCATCAGTTATATAATATATCGAGTCCATGTCGACGGAGTCGACTGACCCGGCCACAGTGCTCGATCTCTGTAATAGGTAGAACCACTTCTGGATACTACTCCATCAGTTATAATATATCGAGTCCATGTCGACGGAGTCGACTGACCCGGCCACAGTGCTCGATCTCTGTAACAAGTAGAACCTCTCCTATATACTAGTCCATCTGTTATAATATATCGAGTCCGTGTCGATGGAGTCGACTGACCCGGACACAGTGCTCGATCTCTGTAATAGGTAGAACCTCTCCTGGAGACTAGTCCATCAGTTATAATATATCTAGTCCATGTTGACGGAGTCGACTGACCCGGCCACAGTGCTTGATCATTGTAATAGGTAGAACCTCTTCTGGATACTAGTCCATCAGTTATAATATATCGACTCCATATCGACGGAGTCGACTGACCCGGCCACAGTGCTTGATCTCTGTAATAGGTAGAACCTCTCCTAGATACTAGTCTATCAGTTATAATATATCGAGTCCATATCGACGGAATCGACTGACCAGGCCACAGTGCTCGATCTCTGTAACTGGTAGAACCTCTCCTGGATACTAGTGCATCAGTTATAATATATCGAGTCCATGTCGACGGAGTCGACTGACCCGGCCATAGTTCTCGATCTCTGTAACAGGTAGAACCTCTCCTATATACTTGTCCATCAGTTATAATTTATCGAGTCCATGTCGACAGAGTCGACTAACCCGGCCATAGTGCTCGATCTCTGTAATAGGTAGAACCTCTCCTGGATACTAGTGCATCAGTTATAATATATCGATTCCATACCGACGGAGTCGTTTGACCCGGCCACAGTGCTCGATCTCTGTAACAGGTAGAACCTCTCCTGGTTACTAGTGCATCAGTTATAATATATCGTGTCCATGTCGACGGAGTCGACTGACCCGGCAACAGTGCTCGATCTCTGTAACAGGTAGAACCTCTACTGGATACTAGTCCATCAGTTATAATATATCGAGTCCATAACGACGGAGTCGACTGACCCAGACACAGTGCTCGATCTCTGAAATAGGTAGAACCTCTCCTGGATACTAGTCCATCAGTTATAATATATCGAGTGCATGTCGACGGAGTCGACTCACCCGGCCACAGTGCTTGATCTCTGTAATAGGTAGAACCTCTCCTGGATACTAGTCCATCAGTTATAATATATCGAGTCCATATCGACGGAGTCGACTGACCAGGCCACAGTGCTCGATCTCTGTAATAGGTAGAACCTCTCCTGGATACTAGTGCATCAGTTATAATAAATCGAATCCATGTTGACGGAGTCGTTTGACTCGGCCATAGTGCTCGATCTCTGTAACAGGTAGAACCTCTCCTGGTTACTAGTGCATCAGTTATAATATATCGTGTCCATGTCGACGGAGTCGAGTGACCCGGCCACAGTGCTCGATCTCTGTAACAGGTAGAACCTCTCCTGGATACTAGTCCATCAGTTATAATATATCGAGTTTAAGTTGAACGGAGTCGACTGACCCGGCCACAGTGCTCGATCTCTGTAAGAGGTAGAACCTCTCCTGGATACTAGTCCATCAGTTATAATATATCGAGTCCATGTCGACGGAGTCGACTGACCCGGCCACAGTGATCGATCTCCGTAATAGGTAGAACCACTCCTGGATACTAGTCCATCAGTTATAATATATCGAGTCCATGTCGACGGAGTCGACCGACCCGGCCACAGTGCTCGATCTCTGTAACAAGTAGATCCTCTCCTATATACTAGTCCATCATTTATAATATATCGAGTCCGTGTCGACGGAGTCTACTGACCCGGACACAGTGCTCGATCTCTGTAATAGGTAGAACCTCTCCTGGATACTAGTCCATTAGTTATAATATATCGAGTCCATGTCGACGGAGTCGACTGACCCGGCCACAGTGCTTGATCTTTGTAATAGGTAGAACCTCTCCTGGATACTGGTCCATCAGTTATAATATATCGAGTCCCATGTCGACGGAGTCGACTGACCCGGCCACAGTGCGTGATCATTGTAATAGGTAGAACCTCTCCTGGATACTAGTCCATCAGTTATAATATATCGAGTCCATATCGACGGAATCGACTGACCAGGCCACAGTGCTCGATCTCTGTAACCGGTAGAACCTCTCCTAGATACTAGTGCATCATTTATAATATATCAATTCCATGCCGACGGAGTCGTTTGACCCGGCCACAGTGCTCGATCTCTGTAATAGGTAGAACCTCTCCTGGATACTAGTGCATCAGTTATAATATATCGATTCCATGCCGACGGAGTCGTTTGACCCGGCCACAGTGCTCGATCTCTGTAACAGGTAGAACCTCTCCTGGTTACTAGTGCATCAGTTATAATATATCGTGTCCATGTCGACGGAGTCGACTGACCAGGCCACTGTGCTCGATCTCTGTAACAGGTAGAACCTCTCCTGGATACTAGTCCATCAGTTATAATATATCGAGTCCATGTCGACGGAGTCGACTGACCCGGCCACAGTGCTCGATCTCTGTAATAGGTAGAACCACTTCTGGATACTACTCCATCAGTTATAATATATCGAGTCCATGTCGACGGAGTCGACTGACCCGGCCACAGTGCTCGATCTCTGTAAAAAGTAGAACCTCTCCTATATACTAGTCCATCTGTTATAATATATCGAGTCCGTGTCGATGGAGTCGACTGACCCGGACACAGTGCTCGATCTCTGTAATAGGTAGAACCTCTCCTGGATACTAGTCCATCAGTTATAATATATCGAGTCCATGTCGACGGAGTCGACTGACCCGGCCACAGTGCTTGATCATTGTAATAGGTAGAACCTCTCCTGGATACTAGTCCATCAGTTATAATATATCGAGTCCATGTCGACGGAGTCGACTGACCCGGCCACAGTGCTTGATCTCTGTAATAGGTAGAACCTCTCCTAGATACTAGTCTATCAGTTATAATATATCGAGTCCATATCGACGGAGTCGACTGACCCAGACACAGTGCTCGATCTCTGAAATAGGTAGAACCTCTCCTGGATACTAGTCCATCAGTTATAATATATCGAGTGCATGTCGACGGAGTCGACTCACCCGGCCACAGTGCTTGATCTCTGTAATAGGTAGAACCTCTCCTGGATACTAGTCCATCAGTTATAATATATCGAGTCCATATCGACGGAGTCGACTGACCAGGCCACAGTGCTCGATCTCTGTAATAGGTAGAACCTCTCCTGGATACTAGTGCATCAAATATAATAAATCGAATCCATGCTGACGGAGTCGTTTGACTCGGCCATAGTGCTCGATCTCTGTAACAGGTAGAACCTCTCCTGGTTACTAGTGCATCAGTTATAATATATCGTGTCCATGTCGACGGAGTCGAGTGACCCGGCCACAGTGCTCGATCTCTGTAACAGGTAGAACCTCTCCTGGATACTAGTCCATCAGTTATAATATATCGAGTCCAAGTTGAACGGAGTCGACTGACCCGGCCACAGTGCTCGATCTCTGTAAGAGGTAGAACCTCTCCTGGATACTAGTCCATCAGTTATAATATATCGAGTCCATGTCGACGGAGTCGACTGACCCGGCCACAGTGATCGATCTCCGTAATAGGTAGAACCACTCCTGGATACTAGTCCATCAGTTATAATATATCGAGTCCATGTCGACGGAGTCGACCGACCCGGCCACAGTGCTCAATCTCTGTAACAAGTAGATCCTCTCCTATATACTAGTCCATCATTTATAATATATCGAGTCCGTGTCGACGGAGTCTACTGACCCGGACACAGTGCTCGATCTCTGTAATAGGTAGAACCTCTCCTGGATACTAGTCCATTAGTTATAATATATCGAGTCCATGTCGACGGAGTCGACTGACCCGGCCACAGTGCTTGATCTTTGTAATAGGTAGATCCTCTCCTGGATACTGGTCCATCAGTTATAATATATCGAGTCCCATGTCGACGGAGTCGACTGACCCGGCCACAGTGCGTGATCATTGTAATAGGTAGAACCTCTCCTGGATACTAGTCCATCAGTTATAATATATCGAGTCCATATCGACGGAATCGACTGACCAGGCCACAGTGCTCGATCTCTGTAACCGGTAGAACCTCTCCTAGATACTAGTGCATCATTTATAATATATCGATTCCATGCCGACGGAGTCGTTTGACCCGGCCACAGTGCTCGATCTCTGTAATAGGTAGAACCTCTCCTGGATACTAGTGCATCAGTTATAATATATCGATTCCATGCCGACGGAGTCGTTTGACCCGGCCACAGTGCTCGATCTCTGTAACAGGTAGAACCTCTCCTGGTTACTAGTGCATCAGTTATAATATATCGTGTCCATGTCGACGGAGTCGACTGACCAGGCCACTGTGCTCGATCTCTGTAACAGGTAGAACCTCTCCTGGATACTAGTCCATCAGTTATAATATATCGAGTCCATGTCGACGGAGTCGACTGACCCGGCCACAGTGCTCGATCTCTGTAATAGGTAGAACCACTTCTGGATACTACTCCATCAGTTATAATATATCGAGTCCATGTCGACGGAGTCGACTGACCCGGCCACAGTGCTCGATCTCTGTAAAAAGTAGAACCTCTCATATATACTAGTCCATCTGTTATAATATATCGAGTCCGTGTCGATGGAGTCGACTGACCCGGACACAGTGCTCGATCTCTGTAATAGGTAGAACCTCTCCTGGATACTAGTCCATCAGTTATAATATATCGAGTCCATGTCGACGGAGTCGACTGACCCGGCCACAGTGCTTGATCATTGTAATAGGTAGAACCTCTCCTGGATACTAGTCCATCAGTTATAATATATCGAGTCCATGTCGACGGAGTCGACTGACCCGGCCACAGTGCTTGATCTCTATAATAGGTAGAACCTCTCCTAGATACTAGTCTATCAGTTATAATATATCGAGTCCATATCGACGGAATCGACTGACCAGGCCACAGTGCTCGATCTCTGTAACTGGTAGAACCTCTCCTGGATACTAGTGCATCAGTTATAATATATAGAGTCCATGTCGACGGAGTCGACTGACCCGGCCATAGTTCTCGATCTCTGTAACAGGTAGAACCTCTCCTATATACTTGTCCATCAGTTATAATTTATCGAGTCCATGTCGACGGAGTCGACTGACCCGGCCACAGTGCTTGATCTTTGTAATAGGTAGATCCTCTCCTGGATACTGGTCCATCAGTTATAATATATCGAGTCCCATGTCGACGGAGTCGACTGACCCGGCCACAGTGCGTGATCATTGTAATAGGTAGAACCTCTCCTGGATACTAGTCCATCAGTTATAATATATCGAGTCCATATCGACGGAATCGACTGACCAGGCCACAGTGCTCGATCTCTGTAACCGGTAGAACCTCTCCTAGATACTAGTGCATCATTTATAATATATCGATTCCATGCCGACGGAGTCGTTTGACCCGGCCACAGTGCTCGATCTCTGTAATAGGTAGAACCTCTCCTGGATACTAGTGCATCAGTTATAATATATCGATTCCATGCCGACGGAGTCGTTTGACCCGGCCACAGTGCTCGATCTCTGTAACAGGTAGAACCTCTCCTGGTTACTAGTGCATCAGTTATAATATATCGTGTCCATGTCGACGGAGTCGACTGACCAGGCCACTGTGCTCGATCTCTGTAACAGGTAGAACCTCTCCTGGATACTAGTCCATCAGTTATAATATATCGAGTCCATGTCGACGGAGTCGACTGACCCGGCCACAGTGCTCGATCTCTGTAATAGGTAGAACCACTTCTGGATACTACTCCATCAGTTATAATATATCGAGTCCATGTCGACGGAGTCGACTGACCCGGCCACAGTGCTCGATCTCTGTAAAAAGTAGAACCTCTCATATATACTAGTCCATCTGTTATAATATATCGAGTCCGTGTCGATGGAGTCGACTGACCCGGACACAGTGCTCGATCTCTGTAATAGGTAGAACCTCTCCTGGATACTAGTCCATCAGTTATAATATATCGAGTCCATGTCGACGGAGTCGACTGACCCGGCCACAGTGCTTGATCATTGTAATAGGTAGAACCTCTCCTGGATACTAGTCCATCAGTTATAATATATCGAGTCCATGTCGACGGAGTCGACTGACCCGGCCACAGTGCTTGATCTCTATAATAGGTAGAACCTCTCCTAGATACTAGTCTATCAGTTATAATATATCGAGTCCATATCGACGGAATCGACTGACCAGGCCACAGTGCTCGATCTCTGTAACTGGTAGAACCTCTCCTGGATACTAGTGCATCAGTTATAATATATAGAGTCCATGTCGACGGAGTCGACTGACCCGGCCATAGTTCTCGATCTCTGTAACAGGTAGAACCTCTCCTATATACTTGTCCATCAGTTATAATTTATCGAGTCCATGTCGACAGAGTCGACTAACCCGGCCACAATGCTCGATCTCTGTAATAGGTAGAACCTCTCCTGGATACTAGTGCATCAGTTATAATATATCGATTCCATACCGACGGAGTCGTTTGACCCGGCCACAGTGCTCGATCTCTGTAACAGGTAGAACCTCTCCTGGTTACTAGTGCATCAGTTATAATATATCGTGTCCATGTCGACGGAGTCGACTGACCAGGCCACAGTGCTCGATCTCTGTAACAGGTAGAACCTCTACTGGATACTAGTCCATCAGTTATAATATATCGAGTCCATAACGACGGAGTCGACTGACCCAGACACAGTGCTCGATCTCTGTAATAGGTAGAACCTCTCCTGGATACTAGTCCATCAGTTATAATATATCGAGTCCATGTCGACGGAGTCGACTGACCCGGCCACAGTGCTTGATCTCTGTAATAGGTAGAACCTCTCCTGGATACTAGTCCATCAGTTATAATATATCGAGTCCATATCGACGGAGTCGACTGACCAGGCCACAGTGCTCAATCTCTGTAATAGGTAGAACCTCTCCTGGATACTAGTGCATCAGTTATAATAAATCGAATCCATGCTGACGGAGTCGTTTGACCCGGCCATAGTGCTCGATCTCTGTAACAGGTAGAACCTCTCCTGGTTACTAGTGCATCAGTTATAATATATCGAGTCCATGTCGACGGAGTCGACTGACCCGGCCACAGTGCTCGATCTCTATAACAGGTAGAACCTCTCCTGGATACTAGTCCATCAGTTATAATATATTGAGTTCAAGTCGAACGGAGTCGACTGACCCGGCCACAGTGCTCGATCTCTATAACAGGTAGAACCTCTCCTGGATACTAGTCCATCAGTTATAATATATCAAGTCCATGTCGACGGAGTCAACTGACCCGGCCACAGTGCTCGATCTCTGTACCAGGTAGAACCTCTCTTGGATACTAGTCCATCAGTTATAATATATCGAGTCCATGTCGACGGAGTCGACTGACCCGGCCACAGTGCTCGATCTCTGTTATGTTATAATATACGGGGGTTGATCGTTGGGAAGAGGGCTGACGAGGGCAAGGGTTAGGGTTTTAAGGGTTTAGGAGGGTTACACAAGGGCAAGGGAAAGAAAAGGCGGGCAAGGGCAAGGGGAGGAGGGAAATAAGTAAATGAAATATTTCAAATTAAATTTTCGGCGGTAAGTGAGAGGGAGGGCCTTCAAGTGAAACGGTGTCGTCTAATACACCTCATATGCTACAATATAAAAACACAATTGTGCAGTTTTTCCCCAAATCCCAAATCTCCCTTGATTGAGTAGATTTCCTAAAATATTTCAGCACTGCAATCATCAACGATTTTATAGTATTTCCTCAATTCGCCCAATTCAATTTCCCCCAAACATAGCAAGGCTTCTATTTTCCACCAATTTCGCCATATCTCCATTAGCCTTCTTTTTACTAAATTAGGGTTCATGTCGAGTTCTTCCTCAAACTCCAAAAATGAGGATGCGCAGTTGTGTCACTGTAAAGAATGTGCTCGTGTCGATACTTCTCACACGCCAACGAATCCGGAACGGAGATACTATCAATGCACTCGAAGAGCGGTAACATTTCCCTCTATTCTTATTTCCATTTCCATTCTTACAGCTCCAATTCTCTTTTTGTGTGAGGTATGCATTTAGGTAGAGGGAGTGAAATTTCAGCGGTATGCGATTTTACATCAGGATGTTTTCTTTTACTGGTGGAAAACTAATATATATATATATATATATATATATATATATATATATATTATCTATTATGTGTTGTAGTTGAAATGTGCTTTCTGGCTATGGTTGGATCCTGAACTCACTTCATACTATAAACTTTGCTTCAACAATATTAAGCTGGAAAGGGACAATGCTATTGCGCAGCTTCACAACTACAGATTAATAGATAAGATAAATTCTATGAAGATGGAAGATAGATACAAAGAGTTGAAGCAATCAAGTGAGGTCAAATATAAGGCATTGGAAGATAAAAATTCCGAGTTGGTGCTACAATTGGAGTTGAAGTGTGCACATCCTGAAGAACTGAGGGTACAAAGAAGCAAGGACAAAATTGTGATCAACAAACTAAAATGGAAACTTAGGATTATGTATACGATGTTTCTTTGCCTTGTTCTATTTATGTTTAAATAAACATATATGTTGTCTTATAATTGTAAACCTATCACTGTTTTCTCTCTTAATGTAAATCTATCTTCTAATTGTAAATCTCTTTTCTTGTCTCTCTTATATTATTGGTGTTGTTGTTTTGTTGGAATGGTAAGAATCTCAAAAATTTTGCTGGGGAAAAGACAGACAGGAAAATGAACAAGAAAGCTAGAGGTAAGAACATAACTTAGAAGAAGAAGAAAGCTAAGAGCTAGAGGTAAGAACATAACTTAGAAGAAGAAGAAAGCTAAGAAGAACACGATAAGAAGAAGTGAGGAAAAAAGAAAATGAACAAGAAAGCTAAGAAGAAGAAAGGAACAAAGAAGAAGCTAAAGGAAGATGAAAATAAGATCAATCAAACATGCAATCTGTGCATAAGTTACAAGATGAAATAAAACATGCAATAAGGATATGAGATCAAACCAAGGCAAGAAATGAAACTTGTGCAACAAAAATTATCAAATTTGTGACTTCCATATATATATATATATATATATACATATATATATATATATATATATATATATATATATATATATATCATGTGTGTTGCCCCCAAAAACAAAAAACAGGCAACACACTAACCAACCCATAAAACCTGTTCATCATCATGCATCACACCACAAATTTGTAAAAAAAAAAATAAAAAAAAAGCAAGTAAATTGTTTTTTTCCTCCAAACCACATCAAAAAGAAATTGTTTTAAAATCACTCCTCCTCACTAATCATCGGCGGGTATGAGAGCCGAGTGCTGGTGGAGATCCACACAGAACCGGAGCCGATAGAGGGCACACTTGTCAGTGTCGATGCTGGAGATAGGCATGCCACGAGCCATCGCCTCTAGGGTCTTCATTAGCAGCACTCCGCAGTTGTATTTATCTTTACGTTGCTGCTGAGGGTTCCTCTTTTCGTACACTACATCCCAGTGAGGCTTCATTGGCTCTGTAAATCCCTTCTTCTCTCACAGGGCTTGCCTCTCACACAGGCGTGGATGCGCATGTGCTCGAAGTATTTGTCGACACGCTTTGAGCCCAAATACAGGGAGTCAATGACATTGATGCGCTGGAGCCTGAGATTGATCTCGAAGCCTATCCTATGCTCATCTAAGTACCCAAAGCCGTAGACCCTCTCCACCGTCTGCCATGCACGGCTGCTGGTCAGAGGGTAAGATCCTTGGACGTATGGTATTAGATCATCGGCACAACCCTCAAAATTAGCCTGGGTAAGCCCCCCTATAACAGATTGAAATAAAATCATCAACAACGAAGGTAAAAGTAAATCATGCTGAAAGATGAGCAACATTAACAAAACAAATTAAAGTGTGCCTAGAATATTACCCAGCACCACAATTCCAGCACACTCCAGTCTCGTGCCAGCCCTCTCTCCAGATTGTACTTAACCGGCAGCCAGCTCATCAACACATCCATATGCTAAAATATAAGAATATCAATACGAAGTAGAAGTGGTGTGTTATTGGAAATAATAGCCATTCAACATTCACAATCAAAATCCAATTGACAATCAACAATCACAACAAATAAAAGTACTAATCAACGACAAATCTTCGAGTAATGTTATATCACAAATCACACTTGTATAAATATTAAAACACAAATGTTATAATAATATTACAATTTCATACTCACAGTTTTTCATGTTAGAATATTACAGTTTGATAATTGCATCATGAAGTAAAAATTTAAACCAACAATTTCATACACTCACTGTGATAAACCTTCATAAGTAATAAATCAAAATTTCAGTTTCTTACGCTATCCTCAAAAACAAAATACAACATAAAGGCCAACTTTGCTCTTAAACATGCTTCGTACTTTAACACAGTAACACTTCATAGCAAAAGAGACCACCATTTTAATCGATCCAATTTATACACATGATTTCAACAATATAGAAGCGAGCACACTTATGCAGCGAGGGACATCATTTTCTAAATTCATACAATACCAAAAACATCAACACATATAGGATCGATCAAACAATTAACTTATAAAACTAACAACAAGAAAACAGACAGAAGAAACTATACCTCATCGGGAAGAAAATTTTTGGATCCAGAAGCTCCCGAAAGAATAGATAATTTCCACTTCTGACAACAGAAGAAGGCAACCGAAGCCTAGCTCCAGGGCTGCAAATTATAGATAATTAAATATAATTCTGAAAACAGATGTATTAGATCTGTCAATGAAGTACCTCTCCTGATTTTCAGCATATCTCATCCACGCCTTGAAGTCATCAGTGTCAACCGAACATTCTGGATGGCCAAATTCCTCAGAAGCTATGGGCCTGTTGGGGAGAGTTTTTTCTGTTCTTTTGCGACTTGGAGGAGTGACTTTATGGTTTACGGGGGCCGTGGGTGAGAGGTAGCATGCTACCACGCGGCAATCTGATGAGCAGCCAGTCTTTTTCGACGCGGGAGATGTGGCGATGCCCTTGTTCTTGTTCGATAGCAGGATCTGCAGCATACCCTTCAACTCCGCCATACCCGCCTCTTGAACCTCCAAACGGCGGAGAATCTCCTTGAAATCCAATATCTCCTCCTACAAGCGTCGCCACTTGACGAAGAGGATTCGACAACCCTCTAATTTTTAGGTTTTTTCCCCAAATCAATGAATTTGTTCTTCATTTTGGGAGGTTATCAGATGCAACGGAATGAAGAAATGTGAAAGGGGGCGAATGTGGGAAAGTGGGCGACGCTTCTTCAGTATTTATCCTCCCTTTCTCTCTCTTGCCCTAAACGAAGTCTGGCGACGATAGGACTGTCGAGGTGTAGGTGAGGGCAAAACCGTCCAAATCTCTACTGTAGAAATTATGGAAGCCTTCGTGTGGATGAAAATAATGGGCAACATTGTAAATTATATGGAATCGACCTTGAGAACAGGCTATGAAATGATTTAATTCGGCGAATGGACAGACAGTCGAGAAGAAAAAAGAGGAGGGAAGAGAAGAGGGAGGGAAGGAGAAGGGAATATTATGCGTGTTGAATGGATATTAATAAGGGGTGGTGTTAGTAATATTTTACTAATATACTCAACTCAACTGCCAACAAAACAAAACAAGGGAAAATAATACCCGGTTTTTGAAACCATTTTGTAACAGTGGAATCCACGTGGAGGCCATCGCACGGCTCAACTTTTGTAGGTCGACTCAGCATGGACGTTCCCCGCAATTTGGGGGGAAGTGCTTGCTTGCGTCGGACGGAGAGGGATTAAAGGTTTAGGGTTCTTCAAATTAGGAATTGCAATTGGTGGTAAAATTAAGCGTTATACTAGATGTCACGAGATTTTCTTCCGACATAGAATTTTTTGCCTTGTGCGGCGTTGATGTGCACCACCAATTAGCCCTCGTTCCTCATCAACACTCGTATTTGTTTGTTGTTGTGAGAATTTGTGCAATCATGAAGTAAATCACACACATAGCGGAATCGTAAAGCACACAAGCAAATACGAGAACACACTTCCCAACCTTCGTATTACTCACAATTCGTACAAAGGAATTCGCCCTCAAGCTTACAACAGAGATCTCTTGGGCTAAAATGGTTATGCACGCCACTTTTATGTGTTGGATAACCCCCCCAACACTAGGATAACTGTTCGGGACATTTCGGGCCGAGTTCGGGCAAGGCAATGTGGCAACCTTCGATTAGGAGTCTAGCCAAGTCATGGGCAATGGGCACAGACAGATTTCCTTTGGACAGCTCCTCCCTATAATAGTTAACTGCCCTAAAACCCCATGGCAACACTAACCTAGTGAAAGGGTTGTGGAACGACAAGTTCCTGTAGCTCGGCCATGGTGCGCCCCTGGCACGCCCCATGGTGTTCTCCTCGTGCCAAGACTCGATCTGGCCAACTTTGTCCGAGCCATCTCTTTCCCATAAGAAAACCTCACACTTTGGCACCATGATCAAGTGCCAAATCCGTGTTCGGCCAAACTCCGCACCAGGCCGTGTAAGGAGCCTCACACCCAACACTCGAATCCGACCAACTCCATGCCAAGCCAAATCCACTTGATCCAAACTCTTCCAATGCCTCACTTTCTCCGAGCATCCTCGATATCTAGCTCATCCAGATATATTTCCATCACAAATTCGTCGTGCCAAGCTAAAGTCAGCTGACCCGACATTGCCCGAGCTATGGTGCAGTGATGGCTCGCACCATGCCACAGAGCTGTCTAAGGGGCTAACAAACCTCCCCCACCATAACTCGATGACGCCCTCGTCGTTTCAGTCCTTCACCAATACTCCTCAATCTCCTTCTCAAACTGCCACAACTCCACAGCCTTTTCCCAAGTAGCATCCGCCTCCGTCTTACCGCTCCACTAGACCAAGTAATCCGTTCTCAGATTTTTCTTGCTCTGCCCAAGTGTCCGGTGCTCAAGAATTTTCTGAATGCCCTTGGAAAATTGTTGGCGAATCACAAGTGGCGCGCGTCACGCCTCTACCTCAAAGAATCCAACTCATTAGCACTAAACTTCTTCAAGAAAGACACATGAAAGGTAGGATGAATCTTCAACCTATCCGGAAGCCTCAATCTGTAGGCGACTCTTCCTACTTTCTTCACAATCTCGAATGGACAATCATATTTCAGGATAAGTCCTCGATGAACCGTCTTAGAAGAAATCTTCTTCCAAATCTGAGGAGTCAGCTTTAGCAACACCTGCTCCCCAACATCAAAATGCACATCACGTCGATGTCTAGCTATCAGCATACTTCTTCATCCGACGTTGTGCCTTAGCCAAACTATCACAAGCATCATCCAACAACTCCTGCTTCTCTCGAGCAAACTGATAAGTAGCAGGACATTTTCCTCCACTTCTTTGCACCGCAATCTCATGTGGCGCCATAGGTTGTTGCCCATAAACAATCTCAAAGGGACAAGCATTGGGGCAAGCAATGAAAATCCCATACCTGGAAAATCTGTCAACCACAACAAAAATCGAAGCCATGCCATCAACCTTAGAAAATCCGGAAATAAAATCCATAGATACCGACTGAAAAGGCTTCTCTGAAATAGGAAACGGCTGCAGCAACCTGGCCTCCTTATTCCTTTCAAGTTTTTCTTATTGGCAGACCAAGCAAGTCTTGACGTACACATCAACGTCATTTTCCATCTTCGGCCAATAATATCTCCGAGACAACAGTGCATACATCACCTACATGCCCGGGTGTCCAGCCCATTGAGGGTCATGATTTTTCCTCAATAGCTCACACAACGACGAACTAGCCGACACATACGCCCTGTACCCTCGATGGCCATGTCGCATCCGACGACTGAGTTGCAGGTCTTCTCCATCCAAATATGTGCCATATAGGTGGCCTCTTCGTTGGTGTAGTTGTGATGCTTGCCACCCTTTCGTATTCGGCATCATCTTTAGCGACAGCGGCGGCGGAGGTGGCAATGGCTTTGCCCTTGCCCTTGCCCTTGCCTTTTTTTCCTTTGGCATAAGGTTGTGGCGGCGGCGGCAACATTAGCCGATTATCTGTAGTCGGGCTGTCGGTGTCGGGGGAGAAGGTTGGGTAGGACTCGGTGGAGGCCGGAGTGTTGAGGTTGATTGAATCAAGCCCCGCCCCGTGTAAGCATACATGTCGTCGGACATGTCGGGAAACCATACCGATGAGAAAGGATAGTTGGGATTGTTGGGATCCATTTTTTTTTTAGAGTTGAATGAGTTGTAGAAGTTGTAGATGAAGAAATGAAGAAATGAGGTATAAAGAATGGAGTGAAAAATAGTAGTATTTATGGGTAAAAATTAGGACTAAAGAAACAAAAAAAAAAAAAAAATTAGCCGTTTTTTTAGCCGTTGCCGGCATTATTTTTTAAACCGTTAGGCGCGTGCAATGCACACGCCATTCATTTTTATTTTTTATTTTAATTTTGGCCGACGCGCTACTTGAGCCGCTTCGCCTCGCAACGTGGCGGTCTCCTTCTCTGCCGGTCTTGAGCCCCCTTGGAGACCACAGCTCGAGACTGCGTTGCAGCAAACCTATCAAATTTAATAGTGTCATTATCACTATTCTTACCTTCTAACTTTTACTGCGTTCAAAATAAATTTACCAACTTTCTTAAAACACATATTCAACCCACAATAGAACTCTTTTTTATGAATGAAGGGAGTATTAGTTTGTCAATACCAATGAATTATGTAGTATAACTTTTGTGGCTCAAAATTCAGAATTATTTCAACTTTTAAATAGGTGGAGCCAATGATTATATAATTTGTCCGACTGAGCCTATATATACCAAAAAAAACTTTACGGACAACTTAATTTCTATTTTTTTTTTGTTGATATTGTCATTATATAAAGAGTTCTCTTAGATTGTTGGGGTACAATACTAACTATATACTATACACACAATGCAAGGAAATAACATAAACTAACAAAATTTTACGTGAATATGACATCTTATATTTTGTTCGTGACGGAAGCGTTAATATTTATTGATCCAAACCTAAGTGATATTGACCCTTCTTTATGACATGTTTTTCCTTTAAATTTATAAAATCATTGCTCATTTGTATCATTATTCTATCCGTGCATATTGTTTGGTTAGATTCTGAGTGCCTCATCTAGAAAACAATGCATGATTTTGAAAGAAACATATATAAATACTTTCTAATATAATTCATATCTTTAACGGGATAAAGATGTGATGTTTATTTCTACAAACTCATCAACAATGATACTTGCTGGCCTGACCAGTACCTGTAAACAACTTTTCACAGAGCATGCTAACCAATGTTAAATTCATAAAATTTGATAACATGGATTTTTTTAGTGTTATATTGATAGAATTAGGCCTTTAGTATAAATGGACATAACCTAAATTATTTTGATGTATTTTAGATCAAGTACATAGGTTTTGTATCATCATTAATCTAATTTGCAAGTGTTGAGTAATATCAAAATCACTAGTTTCAATTATTTAAATTATGACTAATACTGATTTAGTTTGAAATATGTCGTCCTTGCCCGTCTAGCTCAGTTGGTAGAGCGCAAGGCTCTTAACCTTGTCCTTGTCCTTCTCCCATTTAATTTCCATTCCCAATTCATTCATGTGCAAATCCCGCTTGCTTTTCTGTTCCAATCCATTATTTCTCAGCCCTAAAGGAGAGCAACTAAAGTTAATAACGCATTATTAGTGCACAATCACCATTTCCCTCTTGAAGAAGCTTCACACATATCGATCAAAATGCTCGAAGAGAGTGGCTTTTCCAGATTTCAACTCGAGAGAATCGTGAAATCTGATCCTCGGATTCTATTGCGCAGTGTCGAGGGTACTAGATCCAAATTCGAGATATGCCAAGATGTTGACGAGAAATAAGGCAATTCTTCATGTAAGCTCGACGAAAACGCTAATTTCTTCATTATCTATATCTTTTGAGGAAACCTCATTTCAAATGTTGAAATATTGAAATCGTTTGGTGTGCCTATGGATCATGTCTTCTTCCTATATATGGCCCCGAAGGCTATCTTGGTCAAGCCAGATATGATGAGACAATGTGTAGGCAGGGCCATAGAAATGGGGTTTAATCCAAGTTCAGGATTGTTTGTTCAAGCTGTTCGAATCATCAGTTCTATGAGCAGAGGAGAGCGGGAGCTTAAGCTTCAAACATTCCGGGATTTGGGGTTTTCTGATGGTGCCATCAGTGCTTGGTGGATTCGTGGAGAAGACAAAGAAGGCAACGGAGCTTCAGCTTTCTACCAGGGAGTTCACCATCTCGTGTATTGTTAACAACCCTGCAGCACTTAGTTGCAGCATGGAAAAGAGGTATAAGCCTCGGCTGCAGGTTTTGGAATGTCTGGAAAATAAGAATCTGATTGAAAATGGACTAGTCTTTCAATTATTTGTAACTTGTCAGATGATAAGTTTTTCGAGAAATTTATTAGGCCTTACTTGAATGAATTTGGCGAAATGTGTAGAGTGTTTCGAGAGCAAAGAAAGATGCGAGTTTAAGTTGATGCTTGAAGAACCGGTGTGAAGGTTTCATCAGCAACATCTGAGGTTAGGTAGTGCTACTATTTCGTGGATTTAGAGGTAGAAAGAAATTCATTTGGTTCTTCCATTTCGAAGAATGTTTATATTTGTGGCTCTTATTGCTCATTTCATGTATGAATTTTAGGTGTTGGTATGAAGTGATTTTAAGCTCTGTTTAGCTCAATTATACTGTTTTGTCAACTTATCGATGGATCCAGCTTTCGCTCTTTAGCTTATGCCGTCGTTTTTCTGGACATGTTCTTGGCTTCCGTGGTGCCTTAAATTTCTTGACATTATGCTTTCGGTTTGAATATGGGAAAATTAACGTTTCTAGCATTGTTAAGTTTTTTTTTTATACAACTAGCATGTGAAACGTGCGTTGCACGCATGATCAATTATTTTCTCTTTAATCTATTATCAGTGATAACTTTGATCGAAATATCTCGTTCTCAAGAATTATGAATATTCACTAAAAAAATATAAGTAATTAATTTGTTCTTAACATTCACTAAATTTCTCTTAAAAATATCGAAATTGAAATAGGGATCAAAATTGTTAATGCTTCATTTTGAAGCATATTGTGCAATTTTGAGAATAAGAATAATCATGCATCATAGATTATTGTTGAACAAGTTAAGAAATCAAGTGCCAAGTTCTTTTTGAATATGAAAATTTGAGCTGATCATTTGATAGATTGCTATTTTTAAATTTGAACTACATTGGAATATAAAGCTTAAAGAATTAAATTGAATTTGAGATAACCTCTCTTTTCCGGTGGTCTCATCATCCCTCTGGATCATTTCCTTAAACGAATTTCAAAATTTGTTTAAAATTAAGAATTATAAGTATTAAAAGCAGAACATATAAAATTAAAATAATTAAAATTTGATAATTACTTAACTGCACATGAAACTCAAATATTGTCCATACCAAGCTTTTTCTTGTTTGACCCATCTTGACTCTTGAGTGGAGAACTATTGTTCTTCATTTTGCTTCCAAGATTAGCTTAGCTAACCGAAGTTGGCATCACTATGTAATCGTCAATTCTTCTTCTTCTTCTTCTTCTTCTTCTTCTTCTTCTTTTCCTTATCCTTATCTACAACCGTGTAATTGGTTTTCCCTTTATTCCTACTTTAGTATATTTAGGCTTTTTAATTGATGTTTATTCTTCTTCCTCTTGATTAGGCTTCTATTCTTCAATGAATCCATTAATTGTATTCATCTTGTATGTCGATTCCATCTTTTTTTTATTCCATTTACTATAATAGTCAGATTTCACTTTTCGTCTTTCACGTACTACTTGAGTGCGGTTATAAAATATATTTCACTCTATGCTTGTGCCTTCATACGTCTATAGTAGATGAAATTATTTCGCCCTAAGAAAATAATGTCACGTTTGCACAATGATTGGATTTATTTTAATAAGAATTAATGAAACAATTGTTTTTTATAACTACTTACCTCACTAATGCTACATATACTGTTGCAACCTCAATAAACGTTGTCATACAGGGCGTTGTAGTCACCTTATATTTTATTTACTATAATTATGTATTTGGATTGTTTAAAATGTGTCATAAGTGATTTATGCTAATTTTGTTACGATGGTATTGTATCAACAAATTCCTTGTAATACCCCAGATAATTCTTCTGTCGCTAAAATAAAAATTTAATTATTAATTAAGGCTTTGCACGGCTAAGTTAAGGATTTTCATTTCTAAGACTAACGGTGAAATTCGTTTCTGAAAATAAATTCCAGAAGTCGGTTGAACGACTACTGTATTAGGGTTCTCGCGTCCGATAGAATTTTCTTTCGAAAACTCAGATCGAAAAACCGTCTGACTTTACATTCACTTTTTCTGCGATACGAGTCTACTGGAGAAAGTCAGTTTTTATTATTTTTTCGGGAGAATCTTGGACTGTCATGTCCCGACTTTTCATCGGATTTTGGAAATTGAAATATGCTTTCCGAGTAAGTAAATTATTTCTAATTTAGTGGTCGAATTAGATTTCGTAAAAAACGTAACCGTCTAGGAAATTAATTTTTCGATTTATATACGTCGTGTTAGACCCGTAAAACGGGATATTTTCGACTAAATATCCCCCCTAAACCGCCACCTATAGGGTGTGAGTCACCTTGTTAGATTTTTTTCTACTTTATGCAATATTATCATAACACCTCATCACCTCATTTCTCTCTTCCTCTCTCCCTATTGCCGCCATACACCCTCTCTCTCTCCCTTCTCTCTCTTGTTTTTTCATTTCCTCCATTGAAGCTCTCAAGTTCTTCAAGCATTCAAGGTTCATAGCTTGCTCATCTTCCGATCAAACTTAAATCCGATCACATAATCGTTAAGGTAAGAGTTTCCTCTATAGTTTGAACCGAACAAAATTCATTTCCTTCAAACTTGTTAGTTTCGAAAATTTCAAGTAGATGTAGGATGATGTTCTAAGTTTAATTCATGCTATTTCATGCTTAGGAATGGATTTTTATGGTTGAAATTAAATGAAAATCATCCCCCTTAATAATATGAAATAACCAAAAATTTATATAAATTTATAGTTGAAGATTAAGTTCGATTTTAGATGACTGGTATGAAGATTTGTGTTCTATGTATTAGTAGATTGATGTATGAATTAATTGAGAATTTTCTAAAAATAGAAACCAAGTTGTAAGAGAGAAAGAAGTGAGTAGTTGGATGAGAATTTGTAATGATTTAGATGATATATTGATATATATGATAAGTAGTAAGCTTGTAGTTCATTATATAATTTAATTAGAATTTTCTAAAAATAAAATGGAAATCGTAAGAGACAAAGAATCGACGATAAGTTAAGATTCGATAATGATATAAGCATATGGTTTTCATATTAAGTAATCTTAGTAGTTGTTGTTCATAATTGGAAAGTTTGAACGAATTCGGAGAATATTGAATTTTTAGTAAGAGAAGAAGAATCGTCGATAAGTGTAGTATGGATAATGATATAGGTTTATGGTTTGAATATTTGCTAATCTTAGTAGTTTATGAACGTAATTGGAAAGTTTGAACGAATTCTAAGAAAGTTGAATTTTAAGTAAGAGACGAAGAGACGAGTTTAATTGTCGATAGGGAAGACGAATGAGGAAACTAATTTGATATTAATGTTTGTTGTTGATTAATGAACAAAAATGTAGTTGATGATTTTTCCATTCGAGATATGAAATAAAAGTTAGAAGATTGAAATGGAATTGAAATGAAATTTGGTTTAGTAATTGGTTAGTTGAAAAGGACGAGAAAGTACTCGTCGTATTGTTAATCAAGAGACGTGAAGGTATTCACGATTAAGGAGTATGTGTCTTAAATGTAAAATGAGAGTAGTTTCACGCGCATAAAGGTTGTATAGCATTGATCGAACCTAGGTAATTGTGCGTCGAGTTTTATCGAGCATTAGGGTTTAACTCGGACTGTTTTGCGACCCTTTACGGAAACTGTCATAACTCTTAGCTCGCTTAACGAAATCGAGATCCGTAAATTGGATAGTAAACTAGACATCCGTAGCTTTCCTTTGGTACCAAATTCATCCCCTGTTTCGCAGAATTCTGTTCTGTATGAACTTCAGAACTACTGTCTTG
>CM055960.1:6371780-6598194 GCA_029490685.1 Schizonepeta tenuifolia
TGCAGAAAAGTTCAAAAAACCTATTTTCTTAAGATGAATTCTTTTTAACTTCATTCTTTAAGAACTTCTAAGTCGTTATAAGTTATCAACTTCCGTTATTAACTGACCTAAGTGTCGAGTAAGGAACCGAGTTAGTTCTAAACGAGACGTGTTCGAGTCTCTTTTCTTCATTAATCAAAAGAGATTAGTTAAAAGTGCAAAGGCCTAAAAGTCTTAAACCGAATTCAATTTTTCTTTTCTTTTATCGTCTCGACCGTTTATTAAAGTTGATTATTTACGTTCAAAGGAGGAAGTCGAGTTTAGAATACAGGACGGAAGACAGAAGACGGAAGTTTTAGTTGTTTTGTAGATCGCCTAAGGTGGGCTTTTCTATATATCAAATCAAATAAGCGATGCTCGAAAATGTTTACTTACTGCTTTGATAATTGTGTTTTAAAGTGATTATCATGGCATAAAATACTTTGTTTTATGTGAGTTCTTTCGTGCCTTTCTGAGTTAGCCAAAGGGGGCTAACTAATCGATTGAACCGCTGAGTTAACCAAAAGGGTTTTCCAGGGTTTAGTGTACACGGTAGCCGGTGTGTGTGGTACTCTGTTGAGGGGTAGCCAGCCGCGGTGAATAGAACGTACGCGGGAGAAGTATACTCTCTCCCGGCGTTGAAACAGAAGTTGGGCAAGTTGAACGTAACATCAGTAAAGGCTTGCGCAAGCTATATTATGAAAAGAAAGAAAATGTTAAGTAAGCACGGGCCTTGATGAAAAACCCCGATGCGTTACTTTTAAGATGCCTGAATAATCTATACTATTATGATATGTTTTCGGCATTGTGCCCACTAAGTATGTTTATACTTAGCCCTGCATATGTTTTATAAAATGTGCAGGTTGAGTGATGGGAGCGGCGGAGGTTGAGTAGAAGGTTGTGAATAGAGAAGTACAGTAGTGTTCTAGTTCTACGTTTTCCGCTGTCAAACTCTTTTGTGTCAATGTATATCTTTTTGGGTCTAAGTCCCGTACTTTGAACTTAGTTTCTTTTGAGAACAACTCTATCGAGCGATCCTTCAAGGTCGACTCTCTTTCTTTTAATAAAGTCTGTTCATAGATATCAGTTGTTGTTTAATTATTGTGCTTATTTATTTTATTCCCCCTTCTTCCCCGCTTCTTTAATCCAATCCCTAGTCGCACCTCGACTTTACCGTCCCTCGGGATTTGGGGCTGTGACATTCCTTATCTCACTTTTCGCAAATTGTGATTCATCCATTCTTTGAGCACAACGTTATATGTATCATACTGAATCGATAATTTATTTTGATATCTTGCCAATAATACCCTCAAACAATAAGAAATACCCAGCAAAACAACATTTAAAAAGTTTTAATGACTGTCATTATTGCGAACATAAAGAAGACATGAAGGCAGAAGAAACTTCTTTTCCCGTCCCAAAAACCAACCAAAAGTACATGTCTAATACTCCATCCATCCCCAAATAGTTGAGCTCTTTAGGAGAGGCACGAGTTGTAATAAAATTAGTAGTTGTGAGTGAAGAAAGAGATAAAAAGTATAGTTGTTAAGTTAGTGAAGACACACCCACTTTTGTGAGTGGAGAAATGAAGAAAAATAATAAAGTAGTGGTGGCGTCATGTCCGAAAGTAGAAGGACTCTACTATTTAGGGACAGTTATTCAAACTTTTAATGACATGACCCTACTATATTTTGTCTTTTTATGATTAACGCATCACCTCGCAAGTCCACGACTAATTTACAATTTTTTTTTTTAACTTGGTACAAGTCTATTTCTCCACAAATTATCTCGAACCTTCTACTTCGCCCTATTATCCCAAAACCAATATACAGTATTATAGTAATTTTTTTCTAAAATTACAGGGGTACAGTGCCCCACTGCCCCCGCTCAATCCGTGGAAATTCAAATAACTATATATATTAATTATCATAATTAGGTAGCTCCAATTTGGACAACATGCAAATAGTGTAAATTACATCAAATTTTAATATTGCGTTAATTAGTTATACTGAATATAAAATAACATATACAAACATATATTGAATTTTTACTTACCTCATTGTCCATCATTATCAATTTTTGGACTATTGTTACGTAAATATTTCCTACAAGTAATTTCATGTCCCATCCGTAAATCTTAATTATATGGTAAATGATCTTTGATTTATGTGTAAATCTTTTACTGATAATGAATCACTTGACATCTGCAAGAATAGAGTACAATATACTATATATTAGATGCATGTAAACAATATTAATATAAAGAAAAACGAAAATAAATATCAATAGAAATAAAACTATAGAACTAATTTTGAAGACAAAATTCGGCCTTGGAGAATATATGCAGAACCACAACCACTCCCCTGGGGAAGCATAAATAACTTTTTATTTGGCTTGTATGCATAATTAGACAACCACAAAAGCCATAATAGCTACAATATGATTATAAGTATATAAATCAAATAAGTGAACCTTTTAAACAATTTGGTGCAAAGAATGTGAAACTTGTTTGCTGTTATTGATACAAGATGAGCATGCATATATAAAGTAATATAGTAAGATAGACGTAACGATTTAGGTATATTAGGATAAAGATATTTGTAATGAAATGTATTCTTAGTATGGGGGTGGGAATTTTTAAGAATTTTAAGTTGAAATACATGTGCCAAGAAGAGAGAGAGAGAGAGAGAGAGAGAGAGAGAGATGTCAAAGAATCACACGTGGCTTATTAGCATTAATTAATAAGGTCAACGCAGGATTAATTAACTATTAATTAATATTAATAAGGTAAATTTGATCTAAAATAAGTTAATATACTCCTTTCAATCGTAATAAAAGGTAAATAATCAATTTTATTGAAAGGAAAGGAGAATCATAAATTATTATAAGATAACTTTTATATAACTAATATATACTGTAGAGTAATGATATTCGGACACACTGTCGCCAACCACATACGCTAAAAATAGTAAGAGAAAATCCCCAAATCTAGCACTTCTTAGATAGTATTTTAAAAACTAGCACTCCTTATAAAAACTTAAAAATTTAGCACTTTTTCTCTTTTTTACCCTCCTATACAATTTGTATTACCCATCATATCCTCACCTTTTGATTTTCAGGTCATTCTTTCTGTATTATTCACGTTTGGGATTTCTCTCTCTTAAAGTGTGGTTTTTTCTTCTTCTTCAAAGATTTTCAAAATTTGTCTGTAAAAGAAGGCTTTCAATTTCTCTTTCTAAAAGAAGTGTTTCTCCTTCTCCTTCAATGAATTTCAGAATATGGCTGGTTCTTTCATTTTCTCTCTCTAAAAGAAGGGTGTCTTCTTCTTCTTTTGACGAATTTCAAAGATCCCAGTCGACAGATTTCGACTTTCGTCTACAGTATTCGGTGTTGGAGCAATTATTCTGGTGATCTTTATTTCTTTTTTTCTTTTTCATCTGTTGTCATCTTTTTTTGTTTATCTGCGTATCTTAACATTTTTTCTCTTTGTATTTCACTCTTACTTTTTTGTAGGGTTTTAATTCCGGCGACCAATCTTCGTGTTCCGAGCTAGTTTTCCGGTAAGTCTTTCTACAGATTCCGAGCTATATTTCCTGCGACAAACACTTTTTACCATTCTTCATTCCCTTACACATTTTCCTTTTTTTGTTCTAATTTTCAAATCCATTCATCATTCCACATCTCCCTCTCTCTCTCTCCCCGCAAGCCTTCCCCTTCCCACAGCCGCTCCACTCCACCTCTCCGTCGGGCACGGTTTGCGAACAACAACAACATGTTCGAATAAAGCCCAACAGCACCTGACCGAAGGAAAGCCCACAGGCGGCGACTCCGATCTGCAATGGTTGGCCGTTGAATCTAAGGATTTGAATTGGGAATTTTGTGAAATTGCAGAGAATTTGATTTGTGGTTTGAATTGTTAACTATATACAGATGTGGCATAATTTTGAGTATGTAATAATGAATATTTGTGGAGTAACAAATTTTGAGTATGTGGCGGTGCTTTATCACTATCCCTGCCCCGATGGCGCCTTCGCCGCCTTGGCAGGATACCTCTACTTTTCTCACTCTCCGGCCGCCGCTCCTCCTCTCTTCTTCCCCAACACTGGCTACTCTCCTCTCAGGTTTTAGTATCGTCAATTCGCACTTAATCCAATTAAATTTGTTTATTTGTTGCACGCGCTTAAGGTCTTTGTAATATTGCAGAGCTGAGAATTTGCCGTTGAATGAAATTGATAATCTTTACCTGGTGGATTTTGTGGGGCCGCCTGGTTTCATCGAGCAGCTCTCTCGTAAAGTTGGAAGGCAAGTTTAATGTAGCCTTTTTTTTCGTTTAGCTGCAATTATTATTTAGGCAAGTAGATTATTGCTGTGGGAGATTGGTTGTGGTTTTTGTGATATATATGAATAGTAAATCAAGATATCAATTTTTCAGTGGGATTTGCTCATTTGTTGCTTTTGGATGTATGGAAAGTAAAACATTCTTTAAATTTCGTGATTCGTTTGCTACACTTCTTGGACGAGGATTAAAAACACAAATTGGAGTAACATCACTTCTTGAATTATCAAGTATTATACAAATGTGGTGTAAAAATGTAATTACCATATAGACATCTTGTAAGATGAAGTTTATGTGAAAGAACTACAACCAGAGTAAAAGTATTTTTTGTTACTGATCTTAAAATGAATTATTTTTTGTTACTGATCAAATATTTTGTGTACAAGTTACAATTATTTTGTGTACAAGTTACAATTATTTTGTGAAGTCACCAAAGTATTTATTCGTGACTGATCAAAAAATTTAGAGTAAAATTTTTTGGTTACTGATATAAATATTTACCTGAATATTTTTTACTGCATGATAAATAGTGAAGTCACATTTTTTATGATTGCATGAAAAATAGTGAAGTCACAGTTTTTGTGATTGCCTAAAAATAGTGAAGTCACATTTTTTACTTTTGTCATGTATACCTCTAACCTTTTTAAATGTTTTATGGATAGTTCATTGTTTTTAACAATTATACTAATTTATTTTGAAAGTCATCTGATTGGATTTTCAATATATTTGGGTTGTTGTAGTGAGTACTCAATGCAACTGAATGATTCTGGAATTGTTATATATTATTTGTGAAGTCAACAAATAAATTATTTGTGAAGTCAACAAATTAGAATTTGTGAAGTCACAAATTTTTATATCATATCATGCCTGGTAAACAGTTTTCACCAAGAGTTTTGTGACTCCTCAAAACAGTTTTCACCAAGAGTTTATCCATCAATATTTCCTAAAATTATATAACAAAATATAATTGGAAACTATTTAGCAGATATGATATGATTTAACAATTTGTGACTTCACAAAACCTAATTTGTTGACTTCACAAAAAATTTATGATTACTACATATAACAATTGAATTACATTTTTTGAACACTCACAAAAATGGGTACACATTTTTTGATGATTCACTAAATATGATATAACTTTTTGTTACAGCACAAAAAAACATTTCTATCAGTAACCAAAAAATTTTACTCTAAATTTTTTGATGAGTACACCTATAAATACATTGGTGACTTCACCAAATATACAAGATCTCTGTATGCAAGAAAGACCCAGAACACAAATATTTATTCTTACCTACTCAACATTATACTAGATCTGTAGCGAGTAACACTAATCTCCATAACAAGTTCACAAAATCAAACAATGATTCAAATGTTCATCTTGATTGAAATAAAAAAATAATATTCAAATAGTAAGATTGAGATCCAAAGTAGATGACGAAATAATTTGAAAACGACAGACATTGAAGAAGTGGATCAACATAATCTAATAACAAAAAAGAAAAATTTAAAAAATTAATTGTCGGACAAACCATTTTGACTGAAGAAGACTACTCTCCATGACCCCTCAACGCCCCCACCACCACCATGTCGGCGGTGCTGCCTTCTCTCTCCCACACCAGAATGGACCGGTCGCACGAACTGGAGAGTAAAACCGAACCATCCCGGCCCAGCACGAGTGCGTTCACCGCCGATTTGTGCTTCTCCAGCGTCGCGACCGCCACGTAGTTCTGATCCTCTCTCCTCCAAACTTTGATTTTCCGGTCGGCGGAGCTGGTATAGATCAGTCCGTCGCTCAATATCACGACGGCGTTGATGGCATCGTCGTGCACTTTGTTGATGGATTGGAGGCACTGGTGCTGGAAATATAATATGCTGTCGCTTCTGCCCCGCCCACGAGCCGGATCTGGACGACGAATAAGCGGAGGTCTACGAATCAATGGTGGAGAGGTTAAAGCTTCTGGACCCATCGGCGCCTCTCTGCTTGCCCGAGACCACGTGAGTCAGCGCCGTCACCATCACCGACATCTCGCCGAACTGGACTTGCTCCGACAACCAAAAAACATGAATAAATTGAAATTTCATACTGAAATCGACGAAGAAGAACAAATCAATTATAAAACCGACTCCCACTACAAAACGTATGTATACTATACCTGTTATCAACGAACGCCTCTAGGAAAATGAGATTTCAGTCAGAAATCATCGTCGAAGAAGAAGAACGGAAGTCCTAGAGAGAGAAATTGAAAATAGCAGACAGAATTTGAAATGGCAAGAAAAAAACGCGTAAATCCTTTTGTTACTCTCCAATCAATTAGGTTAATTGTAGAGTAAGGGTATAATTGTCAAGAAGTGCTATATTTTTAAAGATTTATAAGGAGTGCTAGATTTTAAAAAAACTATGTTAGAAGTGCTACTCTTAAAATCTTCTCAAATGGTAATATAGGTTTTGAATTTTCACACGTATGGTTGGCTACAATGTGTCTGAATATCATTACTCATTGTATTATATAATATTGTATTACATTATTGCCCTTAATTTGAATTTTGTGTAAGGATATTTTAGACGATTCAAATTTTGTAAAACAAAGCTCTTTTTATATTAGTAATAGATTTCTAGCAACTAATTTAAAACATATAAAATCTAGAAATTTAGGTCATTTATACCCTTAGTTCTTTTATTAAATAATTTTTTATTGTTAATCATTTTTTTTTTTTTTAAGAACTACTTCTGCGAATTTAATAGCATCAAAACGGTCAAAATAACTAGATGCAACCTTTACCCATACATAACATAAAAGTGTTGTTCTAAAAAAAACATAAAAGTGCTAGCAAAAACATAAATGAGGAATCACGTTAAACTAAATCTTTTTGTAAAACCACAAAAATAAAAATGAAGAATCACATAAAAATTCATCATTAAGTATAACCACAAAATTAAAAATGTGGAATCACAAAAAAAAAAAAATACATCACTAAGTCTAACCACAAAATAAAAAATGTCGAATCACAAAAAAAAAACATTACACAAAACCACAAAATCAAAATGCGAAATCACAAAATATTCATCTTCAAGTAAAACTACAAAATTAAAATATGGAATCACATGCAATCTAGCTTTGGCATAAGATTACTAACTATATAAAATCACATAAATTAATAAGTGGAATCACATAATATTGAGCACATAAATACTAACCTATTTTTATTAAACGTCCATTACAATTAAAAAAGAGGAAAAAAATTTTTGAAGGGTAAAAAGTATACAATTGCTAGATTTTATATGTTTTAATGTTGTTGCTATAATTTGTATTTTTATCCTATATAATTGCTATAATCCATTCTTCCCTTTAAATATTGTAGTTTATTGTATTAGAAAATGTTCTTCTAGATCTTAGATGAAATTAGGTTGCAATATTTTTTATTGGTCGATTTAGACTGAAAAAAGCTTTTTTTGAGACTTCTTCAAGAATTTTTGCATTTATTAGGCCAATGATGGTTGATGATATTTGTCACAGCCCGAAATCCGGTGTGTAGGAACGACCAGACTCCATTGGATTGTGAAGGTGAAACCATCAAATAAACAAACCACTTATGTCTCAACTCATGTCACAGCCCCAGCTCCCGAAGGACGGCAAAGCCGAGGTGCGACTAGGGATTGGAATAAAGAAACGGGAAAGAAAGGGGAAAACTACTGAAATAAACGATATTTGTAACATAAACTACTATGAATTTGACTTCATTGAATAAAAAGGGAGTCGATCTCGGAAGATCGCTCGACAAGTTTGATCAGTGAAAGCTAGGTTTAAAGTGGTAACAACTTAAACCGAAAGGATTTACATAAATAAGAGAACCGACTTATTTAATGAAAGAAAGAGTAAATCACGGAGGATCACTCGACATAGCTACTCTAAAAAGGGACTAAGTCAAAGGATGAAACTTAGTTCTAAGTTATACTTTAACTGAAACTAGTTTACAAAATTGGCAGCGGAAAAACGTAGAAAAAATGATAACACATATCGAATGTGAAATCGAGGCTCAACTAAACTTCTTTCCTGAGAAAAGACCTTTACTCAACCTCCTCCGCCTTCGTCACTCAACCTGCACATTCAAAGAAAACAAACATGCAGGGCTAAGTACAAAAGTACTTAGTGGGCACAATGCCGAAAACAACTCCCAAGAGTTTTTATGATAAATTAATCATGCATCTTTTCATAAACACTTGTAATAAAACTTTTACTGACATATATACATTTAATTTCTGAATGACACACTGTGGATTTTAAACTCACATCCGATCGTCTGGAAAGCACCTGAGGGCTAACGCAGAGAGACATAACAGAACATAAACAATTCATTAAAGCACTGATAGACACTTTAATACTCACTTATCAATAACATGTAATCACTTTTGAGCAACGCTCACATAATATCACTTCACAAGTAACGGTAGAAAGCCCACCTCGTTCGTTTATAGAACTATTACTCGTAATTCCGTCTTCCGTCCTGTCTTCTATTCTCGTTCTCCCTCCTTGGAATGCAAATAATAAAACAATGATAAGTTGTCGAGTCGATAGAAGAAAATAGAAATCGAAACTAAAATCGAATTAATCTTTTAAGTTCTTAAGCTTTAGGCATTTGCACGCTTAACTAGATTCTTTTAGTTAATCTAGAACGAGACTCGAACACTTCTCGTTTAGAACTAGCTCGGTTTCTTACTCGACACTGAGGTTGGTGAAAAAGGGTAGTTGATAACTCATAACGACTTAAAAGGTCTTAAGGAGTTAAGTTGAAAAGAATTCAACTTGTGAGAATGAGTTTTGGAAATTCATTGTACAGGTCAGTAACCATCACGCAGAAACAGGGATTTCGAAACAGGGGACGTGCCCTATACCAAAAGAAAGCCACGGATGTCTAGCTTACTCTCCAATTCGCGGATCTCGATTTCGTTAAGCGAGCTAGGAGATATTGCAGTTTCCGTGAAACATCGCAGAAATGCCCCGAACTAGCCCTAGAGCTGTATATTTCGACGTATGACTTCCTCGGTTCGTTTTATGCTATCGCACTTAAAAATCTTACGAAATTTATACCTCAAGGCATTTAATACTTAACCTCATACGTGACGAACTCCTTCTCATTTCTCGGTTACTAATACGACGTTTTTAAAACTTCGTCATTTCAAAACTAGTCAATTACTATACCAAATCAAGTTCTCATTTCAAATCCTAACTTCTCGATTACAATTACAACTTATATCATTTCATCTCGGATGTGAATAATGTCAACTACAAAGTTGTTCCTTAATCATTAATAGTCATTAATATCTCATTACCTTTCTTACTCGACTTTTCTATCATTACTTACATTCATTTGTTCGTCTCTTATGAAATTTCCAAAGTTATCGGAAGTCGTTTCAAACTCTACATTATAATTCCTCATCTATCGAGATTCATTAATACATATATCATAACCTTATATCATCAACTAATCTTGATCTATTTCCAAATCTTTGTCTCTTACGATTTTCCATTATATTTTTAGAAAATCTCAATTTAATATATATTCCTCCTCGTGCATCGTATAACTCATTTCCATTAAACAATCGAGCATATCTTAACATTTACTAACCTAAATCGAGCCTTGTTTCGTCTCTTAGGTTTTGGGTTTTATTTTTAGAAAAATCTAAAACAATTCATAGAGTTAATTAACATCATACGGAACACTAATCTATCATTAATTCGACAAAGAAATCGAACACGAATCAAAGCCCCAAATTCTACAAATTTTCGGTAATACCCTAGAACATGTAGGTGTGATTTTCTTCATGATTTGATCCGTAGAACTCGATTCTAAACGTCGTGGAACATGATTCGATCAAAGGACAACATACCATTTAAATCCCCAAATTTTCGAACCAAAATAAAAATGGGGGAAAAGAGATTTGTTCGGTTCAAATGATAGACGAAGTTCTTACCTTTCGTATTATAAACTCGGATTGGACTTTGATCGGTAGATGGAGAAGTTATGATCTTGGAAGGAGCTTGGAATGTGCTTCAATGGAGGAGAAATGAAGAAGAAATGAGAGAGGGAATGATGGTGAAGGTTGGCAGTAATAGGGGAGGTATAAGGAGGTGATGACTCACTTTGGTGAGTCATAAGGTAGAGAAAATATCCCACAAAAGTAGTGTGACTCGTTAGGGATGCGTTTGACGTGGAAAAATTTGACGAAATAACTCGTTCCGGCTCTTAACGCCGTTTTAAAAGATGAGAAATACTTTTCTAGTTAGTTACGGAATTGACGAAATGTAATTCGTCCGTTAGATTGGAAATAATTTACGTACTCGGAAAACTTAAATCGTTTTTTCAAAATCCGAGAAAAAGTCGGGACATCACAGTCCAAAATTCGTCCGGAAAATCACAAAAATTAACTTTTCTCCGGTGAACTCGTCTCGAAGAAAAAGTGAATGTAAATTTTGACGGAATTTGATTCCGAGTTTCCGGGCGAAAAACTTAACGGACGAGAGAAAAACCCTAATACAGTAGTCGTTCGTCCGATTTCTGGAATTTTTTTTCTGAAACGGATTTTCACCGTTGGTCTTAGAATTGAAAATCGGGAACTTAGGCGTGCAAAGCCATAATTTTAATTAACTTTAAATTTTTAAGACAGAAGAATTTTTCCGGGGTATTACAACTCAACTTTAAACACTAACCCGAATGAATTAAAACTGTGAAAACCAACAAATAAAACTCGACCTTAACAATGAATCGATTAAAGGAAATAAGGTTTCAACATGACATGAGTATAAACAGACTTTCATAACATGGCTCAACAATGAACGAGCTTAATAATTTACAGAGATTCTAAAAAATAGAGTTAAGTGTAACGACATCATGTGGTTCAAAAGTAGGGTTTGCAAATGAAATTCAAAGCATTGTTTTGAGCACACGGCTCATTGTTTTCAGAGTTATCAAAATATTAACATATCAAAAGATTGTTAAGCAGCGGAGACATCACTTGCTCACAACAATTACATGTATGAAGACATGTAACTGTCGACTCAACATCCAAAAGATTAACACAACACCAAGACCATCCGTACCATCCTCATCCATAGCTAACCTGCACGTTTAGAAATACATGCAGGGTTGAGTACTTCGTACTCAGTGAACATGTCACAGCCCCAAATCCCGAGGGACGGCCAAGCCGGGGTGTGACTAGGGGTTGGATTAAAGAGGCGGGGAAGATAGGGGAATTACTGAATAAATGAATAAATTAACATCTATAACCGAGATAAAAAAATACTATGAACTGATTCTTATTAGACAAAAGAGAGTCAATCTCGAAAGATCGCTCGACAAAGTTGTGATCAGAGAAGACTAGGTTTAAAGTATGAACAACTTAAACCGAAAAGATTAACATCAATAAGAGAGTTATTTTGCAGCGGAAAAACGTTAGAATGATATCACATATCAAATGTGAAATCGAGGCTCAACTAAACTTTACTTCCTTAAGTAAGACCTTTACTCAACCTCCTCCGCCTTTGTCACTCAACCTGCACATTTAAAAACAAACATGCAGGGCTAAGTACATAAAGCACTTAGTGGGCACTGTAATACCCCAGAAATTCCGTACAATCTTAAAAATTTAAATTAATAATAAAAATGGCTTTGCACGCCTAAGTTTACGATTTTGAATTCTAAAACCAACGGTGAAATCCGTTTCCGAAAATAAATTACGGAAGTCAGTTAGATGACTACTGTATTTAGGGTTATCGCGTACGAAAACTTTTTAGTTCTAGAACTCAGAACGGAAAACCGTCTGATTTTTACATTCACGAAATCGCGATACGAACTCGCCCGAGAAAGTTCGTTTTTTTGATTTTCCAGACGAAACTCGAACTGTGACGTCCCGAGTTTTTTTTCGGAAATTAGTTTTTAAATATTACTTTCTGAATAAGTTAAATATATCGAAATTATTGGTCGAATCGGAATTTGACGATTTTGTGCCGAGTTAGGTTCTTCATCTTTCGATTTTCTGTAACGTCGTATCGCGCCGGAAAATGCGTATTTTCCCCTTTTTCTCCCCCTCTTAGCCGACTTCATCTCCCTCACAACCAAGATATTTCATTACTTTATAGTATTTAACATTATGACTCACCATTAGATCTTTAATTAACTTTACACCTATTGTAGTAAGTTAATATTTATCATACAATTAAGTAGTCATCTTCCTTACTCTCTCTCTCTATTTCGAAACACACACACACATACTCTCTCTTCCATTTTTCTTTTCACCATTGATGAACTTGAAGCTTGGAGCAAGAAATCTTCATAAGTTCATCATCCAACCATCAAATCTTATAACTTCCTTCACTAAAGTTCAAGGTATTCATCTCCTCTACATTTCTATCCAAATGAATTTCATTTCTTTTAATTTTCTCATGTTGATCGTTTTTTATGATGATGTAGATTAGATGATTGGAGTTTAATTCATGCAAATTAGATGTATTAGAATCGATTCTATGGATGAATTGAAGAAAGAAATCAAGAACCCTAAAACCTAACTAGGACCGAAAATTAGGGGTTCTATGTAGGATGATTGGATTCTTCAATTGTTTGGATAATCATGCTTAGGAGATGTTCAATTGTTGATTAAAACAAAAAGAAATCAAAACCCCTATGAACTAGAAGAGGACCGAGTTTTAGGCTTAGGGTTTTTAGTTGGGGGTTTTCAAATTAATGATGTAATAAGACTTGTAATTGATAATTGATGTTGTAGTAATATGATAAATGGATTAATGATGTTAATTGATTAAGAAAACCAATTCCCCCAAATATGTGTTAATACCGATTTTGAAGGAGAATTTAGGGGTTTATGTAGTTCGGTCTTTAATTGGTGAAATGATGATAGATTAATGCTTCTTATGATGTGTCACAGCCCCAAATCCCGAGGGACGGCAGAAGCCGGGGTGCGACTGGAGTTGGATTAAAGAAGCGGGGAAGAAGGGGGCTAACTGACTAAACATACATGATAAACATCGATAAACTATGAACAAGACTTGATTATAGATAAGAAAGAGTTAATCCCTAAGGATTACTCGACATAAGTACAAAAGATGAAACTAAGTTCAAATGTACGGACATAAACTACTGAGTTGTTCAAAATACATCTCAAAAAGAAATACAGAGATTGACAGCAGAAGAGTTCTACTAAGCATCTTATCCTTAAACTCAACAACAACCGTCGCCGCTCACCGTCGCTTCAACCTGCACACTTAGAAAGCAATGCAGGGCTAAGTACAAACGTACTTAGTGGGCACGATGCCGAAAACATACTCATAATTATAGATAAAATGGCATTTCAAAAACGTAGCACACGGGGTTTTATTGAAAGAATCCGTGTCTACTAAACATTTTCTGACTTTTTCTCATAAATCGCTCGCGCGAGCATTTTCTGACTAATGCTACGTTCAATCTTGACCAATACTAATTCACCGTGGCTGGTACCCCTCAACAGGATATCACATACACCACAGGTTACAAAGTGCACTAACTCTGGAAAGCACTTAGCAGCTAACTCAGAGCCGATCGTTAGTTAATCTAAAAATAGACTAACTCTAAATCTGGAAAACACGTATGTTGACTCAGATAGGTACAAGAGAACTCACATAAAAACATAAAACAGTTCATGCCATATTATCACTTTGAAAACACAGATATCAAAGCAATAAAGAAAGATTTTTTTCGAGCGTTGCTCGTTTTATTTGTATATAAAAGCCCACCTTAATTTACAGAACTTAAAACAAACGCTTCCAACTTGAGATCTTCTGTCCTTTCTCTAGAGTTGGCTTCCTCCTTCATCGTAAAATAAGATATACTTAAAAACGGTTCGTAAAAGATACTCGAAGAAAGAGAATCGAAGAAAGTTCTAGTCATTTTATTCTTTTGGCATTTGCACGCTTACTAGATTCGTTTTACTTAAACGGGAAACGAGACTCGTACCAATCTCGTTTAGAACTTGAAAGATCTCATACTCGACTGGTTTTCATCATTAAAGGTCTGGTCCTTGACTCTAGGGTTAGATAGAAGGTATCCGTTAGATAAAACGGTTTAAACGATCAAAAGAAATTAAGTTGTGAACTAAACAACTTAGAAAACAAGAAACTGAAAATTTCACTGCACAGTCCAGTAACTCTGAAGGCTGTCCAGAACAGAGGACTTGGAAACAGGGGCGTGAGCCCTGTACCACTAGAAAGCTTAGGAAGTCTAGTTTCTGCTCCAATTTACGGATCACAAATCCGATAAACGAGCTGGAAGTTATTACAGTTTCCGGCAGGGGTCGCAAAACTGCCGTGAAACCCTAGTTTATTGATAGGTTTGTCGTATAACGTTTTAGGTTCGTTTTTAAATTCTCGTATTCAACTTTTTTAGAAACTGAACTCTCAAGGCAGTCATCACGTACCTCTGTACGTGACAAACTCCTTCTCAACTTGCTCAAAGACACGACGTTCTAACGTCGGATTTCAACTATCAAGTACTATACCAACAAGAAATTCCAAACGTGTTCTAGTTCCCGATTATCATTATAACTCATATTATATGAACTCGGATGCTTATGCGTCAACTAGAAAGATGTTCTAAATTTCATTATAAACAATAATATCAAGTTAGAATTTTCATCCGACTTCCCGATTATTAGTTACAACTAGATATTCGTCTCTTACGCGATTTCCAAAAGTCGTCGGTTTTCGTTCAAATTTTACGACGTTAAACTACGTTTAATAGGAATCATTTTCATGCATGCTAACATATCTTAACATCTTTATAACTCAGTTTATATAGTGATCTTTGCCTCTTATACTTCATTAAACTTTTTTAGAAAATTTCCAATTAATTCCTATTATCAACTAACATGATTTGCATCATAATTCCATTAACAATTCATCACTTATATCTAACATGTATAAACTCCTAATTATCTTATAAATTTTATGATTTCATACATACTTTAAGAGGAAAATTTTCTTTTCAAATTAACAACATTTATTTACTAAACATACTCTTATATCACCAATTAAACAATTGCAATTCTATTATCACTTAACATGCAAAAACCCCTAATTTATACTTCAAACCCTAATTAAATTTCATAATAACATAGGGCTTTCAATCCCTTTTCATCTCATACACTAATTAAACCTCTACTAAGCATGAATTCATAATCAAAAGAAGAAAAACAAAAATCCTATAATTTTCCAAAAAAATTCTGCATTAACATAGATGTTAGGTTTCTTATTTTTGATCATTTTTAATCCATAAATATCATATCTAGCATATCTAATTACACTATTTCAAGATCAATTCTTCCATTCCAACTTCTAAAAAAAAAATCGAACAAGAAGAAGAAGAAAAGAAAAAGAAACTAAATGCATAGGATTGTAGAGGGTGAAAATACCTTAAGATTTAATGAAAGAAAGTATGGAATTGAATGGATGGATGGATGGTTTGTGTGAGTTCTTCAAGCTCTTGAGAGTGTTCTTCAATGGTGGATTGAGGAGATGAAGAAGATGAAGTTGAGGGAGAGAGAGGGTATGGCCGAGAGAGAGAGTGGAGAGAGAGAGATGGAAAAGGTTTTGTTCAAGTTGTGAAATGATTAATGGTTGACCATGCATAAAGGTAGGTTTAGGTGTCATTAAACTAAGTAATAACAAGCATGCATGTCTTCCACTAAAAGGAATGAGGTGGCGGCATGCATGCAGAATTTTTAGAGGGTTTACGGGTTTTTCCGGCACGATCCGATGTTACGGGAAAACGAACGACGAAAAATGTTGTTCGGTTCAAAAAATCGTCGTGATTCGATTTGATTTACAAATTCTAACGTATAACTTAATTAGAAAATAAATTTATAAAATTTATTTTGACAAAAACTCGGGACGACAAGTCCAAGTTTCGTCCGGAAAAACGTAAAAACAAACTTTCTCGGCGTGTTCGTATTTGCGATTTTGTAAACGTAAAATTAAACGGTTTTTCGTTCTAAGCTTACGAACTAAAACTTTTCGTATGCGCTAACCCCTAATATGGTAGTCGTCTAGCCGACTTCTGTAAATTATTTTTAATAACGGATTCGACCGTTAGCCTTATAAATCAAAAATTGTAACTTAGGCGTGCAAAGCCATTAATTAATTAACTTAAAACTTCTTAGAACGTAAGGATTTTTACGGGGCATTACATGATGTTAGTTGATGATGGGAATTAATTGGAATTATTCTAAAATTATTTTGTAGAACGTAAGAGACAAAGAATTGGATTTTAACCGAGTTTGGTAAATGATTTGATGTTGTAACATACGTAGTAATGATGCTCGATAGATGAAGATTTATAATATAGAATTTGAACGAATTCCGATAACTTTGGAAATTTTGTAAGAGACGAATAAGTGATCGTAAATAATAATCGAGAAGTCGAGTAAGGATTATAACTAGATAATAAGGCTTATAATGGACTAAGGCACGACTTTGTAGTTGACGACATGAGCATCCGGATTATTATATAATGAGTTGTAGTTATAATCGAGAACTAGAAACGAGAATTGTTAACTTGTTTTTGGTATAGTACTTGTTAGTTTGAAAGCCGATGTTTAGAACGTCGTGCTATTGGACGAACGGCAGAAAGGATTCCTTCACGTACAGGAGTACGTGTTGACTGCCTTGAGAGTGAAGTTTCGTGAGAAATCTAGTACGAGAACTTAGAACGAGCTTAGAAAGTTATACGTCGATTCTATCGAGCAACTAGGGTTAGCCGCGGCAGTTTTGCGACCATTCCCCGAAACTGTAATATCTCTTAGCTCGTTTATCGGATTTGAGATCCGTAAATTGGAGAGTAAATCTAGACTTTCCAAGCTTTCTAACGGTACAGGGAACGTCCCCTATTTCCAATTCCTCTGTTCTGGGCAGTCCCCAGAACTACTGCTTTACGCAGTGAAATTTCAGAATTTGTTTTCCTAAGTTGTTTTCTTCGCAACTTAGTTTCTTTCGATCTTTTAAGTCGTAACAAGTTAACGACTATCCTCTCTACTGACCTAAGAGTCGAGTATGAAACCACTCGAGTTCTAAACGAGATTTGTTCAAGTCTCGATCCCGGTTAAATTAAAAAGAAACTAGTAGCGTGCAAATGCCCTTGAAACGAAACGACTAAAACCTAATTCGAATTTCCATGTTCGATTATCTTTTACGACCGAATTTAAAGTGTGATTATTTTACGATGAAGGAGGAAGCCAGCACTAAGGAAAGGATGGAAGAATAGAAGAACGGAAACATGTTTAGTAGTTCTGTATCATCGAGGTGGGCTTTTATATATGAAACAAAACGAGCAATGCTCGAAAAACCTTTCTTTATCGCTTTGATATCTATGTTTTGAAAGTGATAATTATGGCATGAACTGTTTTATGTTTTATGTGAGTTCTCTTGTACCTATCTGAGTTAACATTCGTGTTTTCCAGAATTTATGAGTTAACCGCTAGGATTTTTAACTAACGATCGGCTCTGAGTTAGCTATTAAGTGCTTTCCAGAGTTAGTGCACTTTGTAATCTGTGGTGTATGTGGTATCCTGTTGAGGGGTAACCAGCCACGGTGAATGAGAAATTGGTCAAGATTTGAATGTAACATACCAGAAAATGCTCGGCCGAGTAAATTGTGAAAATGAGTCAGAAAATGTTTTAGTAGACACGGGCTAATTTTTAAATAAAACCCCGATGTACTACAAATTATGAAATGCCAGATGATCTATACTTATGCTTATGTTTTCGGCAACGTGCCCACTAAGTACCTTTGTACTTAGCCCTGCATATATTTTCTAAATGTGCAGGTTGAAGTGACGAGAGCGGCGGTGGTTGAAGTTGAGTTGAGTTAAGAAGTTAGGAATGCTTTAGCTTATGACCTACTTTCCGCTGCAAAACTATAGACCTTTTGACGTTATGTACATTTGGTGAATCACTGTAGTTTAAGTCTGTAATCTTTAAATTAGATGCTTTCGAGTACTTTCTGTCGAGTAATCCTTCGTGATTAACTCTTCCTTTTTAATAGTAACGTCTTGTTCATTGAATGTATGATGTCTTTTATGTATGTTTAATTAGTCAGCGCCCTTCTTCCCCGCTTCTTTAATCCAATTCCAGTCTCACCCCGGCTTCTGCCGTCCCTCAGGATTTGGGGCTGTGACAGGCACATTGCCGAAAACATATCATACTTAGTATAGATTAATCAGGCATCTTTTCATAAACACTCGTAAGACTTATACTGTTGTACACTTAATTCTGGATAACACACTGTAGGTTAACTCAGAATCCGATCATCTGGATAGCACTCTGTGGGTTAACTCAGAATCTGTCCCTTTGGATAGCACTCTGTGGGCTATCTCAAAATCTGATCGTTTAGTTGGAATCTCTGGATAGCACTCTGTGGGCTAACTCAGAATCCAATACTCTGGATAGAACTCTGTGGGCTAACTCAGAGAGGCACAAGAGAATTCACATAAAACAATTCATTATGCAATGATAGTTACTTTAATACACACTTATTAAAGCAGTAAGTAAACACTTTCGAGCAATGCTCATTTTATTTTGATAGAAAAGCCCACCTCAAGGCGATTACAGAACAACTAAAGCTTCCGTCTTCTGTCTTCCGTCCTGACTTCTAATCTCGACTTTCTCCCTCTTTGAACGCAAATAATCACACTTTTAGTATTTGGTCGAGATGTTAAAAAGAAAACAGAAATTCGGAATCGGTAAAGTCTTTTAGGCCTTTGCACTTTAACTATATTCTTTTGATTAACGAATAAACGAGACTCGATGAATTCTCGTCTAAAAACTGACTCGGCTCATTACTCGGCACTTAGGTAAGTAGATAATGGATGTCGATAACTTATAACGACTTTGAAGTTCACAAGGAACGAAGTTGAAAAGAATTCAACTTAAGAATTTAAGTCTTGGAAACTTTCTGCACAATACAGTGAATCTGGAGTTCGCACAGAACAGGTCCCTTCGAAAAAGGGGATGAAATTTATACCAAAAGAAAGCCACGGATGTCTAGTTTACTCACTAATTTACGGATCTCAATTTTGTTAAGCGAGCTAAAAGTTATAACAGTTTTTTCGTAACGCATCGCAATACAGTCCGCGTGGAACCCTAGTGCTCGTTAACTCGACGTACGACTTTCTAGGTTCGGTTTATGCTATTCCACTTTTATTCTTACGAAATTTTCATCTCAATGCAGTCTACATGCATGTCCCTTAATTGGGTACACAATCACGTCTTTTGATTAAACAAACGACGAGCATATCCTCGTCATTTTCAACTAACCAATTACTAAACCAAATCAAATTTCAAATTCTATTTCATTCATCAACTTCTTGTTTATTAACTAAAACTCACATCCTCTCGTATCTCAGATGGAAATATCGTCAACTATAAACTCATTCCTTTATCAATAGCAATCATTAATATCAAATTGGTTTTCCTTATTCGACTTTTCCTTATTAAAAATCCAATCTTTTTAGAATTCGTTCAAATTTTACGGTTACGATCATTAACTAGCAAGATTAACATAGGTTCGAATCACAAACCTAAATCATTATTCATGCTCGACTTATCAACGATTCTTCATCTCTTAGCGAAAATCCGACGTTCTCGGATTTCGTTCAAACTTTACAACATCGATCATTATCTATCAAGCATCACTAATATGCAAACCATATACTCATATCATTAACGAGTCTCAACTTATCGATGAGTTTCCGTCTCTTACGGTTTTCATTTTATTTTTAGAAAAATTCCAAATAATTATACTATCATCCTCAAACATACTACATCTCATTTCTATTATCATATTATACAAATCATAACATATACTACATCAAATCATCACTTCTTTCTCTCTTACACTTTTATTTTTATTTTTAGAAAATTCTAAAATAATTCATGCATCAATCTATCATCATATAGAATACGATTCCACTAATCAATTATCTAAAAATCGAATCAAACATCAAACCCCTAAATTCTCAAAAATTTCGGTATTAACAATAATATTAGGAGGGATGATTTCTTCATGATTTCTATCCATTTAATCCATTCCTAAGCATAGTATAACATGTATTAATCATAGAATCATCATGCTATTCCAGCTCCAAATTTTCGAAAAAATAAAGTTTGATGGAAGAGAATTTTGTTCGGTTGGAATGGAAGCTTAGATCATTACCTTGTCGATTATGGATTCGGAACTAAAATCGATCAGTAGATGAATGACTTGTGGAGCTTTTGAAAGCTTGAAGATGACTAACAGTGGAGGATTGAGAGAGAGAATAGAGAGAGAGGGGCGGTTATGGGAGAAAATGGAAAAGGTGATGACTAAGTTATGATGAGGTGTTAGTTACTATTTAGCCTAAGGTGTATAGTAGAAGAAACAAATAGAAGGATGACTCACACACACACATAGGCGGTTTTAGGATGAGATATTTAGTCGAAATATCTCGTTTTACGGGTCTAATACGACGTATTAAAAATCAAGAAATAAATTCTTAGACGGTTACGTTTTTGACGAAATCTAATTTGGCCATTAGATTAGAAATAAATCTCTTACTCGGAAAGCATAATTCGTTTTCCGAAATCCGATAAAAAGTCGGGACTTCACAGTCCGAAATTCGCCCGGAAAAATAATAAAAACTGACTTTCTCCGGTGAACTCGTATCGAAGAAAAAGTGAATGTAAAGTTTGACAGTTTTTCGATCTGAGTTTTCGGACGAAAATTTTATTGGACGCGAAAACCCTAATACAGTAGTCGTTCAACCGACTTTTGAAATTTATTTTCAGAACTGGTTTTCACCGTTAGTCTTAGAATCGAAAATCCTTAACTTAGGAGTGCAAAGCCTTATTTAATTAGAAAATTTTTATTTCTCGTCGGAAGAAAATATCTGGGATATTACATAACACAATGCCAAAAACAGGTTTAAAAGCTTGCTCTTAAAGCTATATAATTGAACTTGCCTTGCCACTGCATCACAAGTGTTAGCATACTTGAAATCACTTTACTTGTGAATGCATAAAACATTTTTCCTTTAAAAGATGTGTGAGCACAATTTTATATAATAAACTCAGGTATGAATCATCTACCAAAAATAACTCTATGCTGAGAAGTAGGCCTCCTTCTCAGACACTGTGACCGGCTAAACCGAAGTAAAGCTCACAGTCACCTTAATAACTCAAATACCACACGTGGGTTCCTATTATCCACAGAATATAGCTCATGTAGATGATAAGCACATACCAAAACTCAGATAAATGGCAAGTCAATTAATTTGAAAAGCTCACATAATATATAATCAATAAGTAATAGCATTCATCGGAGTTTTAGTTAGAAAAGCCCACCTCACTTCTGGTCTTTTGAAGTCGGGGTTGCTTACTTTACGCTTTTTCCCCATTATTTCGCAGTCCCACTCGGCCCTTCAATAACAACATCGATTAAACTCGAGCTTACTAACTCAAAAAACGTATAATAGACTTGGGGCTCGGCTAAAGGACTTCTACTTGAGTCGGATTTTTCTTAACATATTTAAACTTCTCTACATCGATAACTTTTCAATTTCTCGTTCTCGAGTCATCACCTTTACTCGGTTTCTAATTACTTCTCAAACTCCGATTTTTGTTTCTAATATTTCAATCTTCACTTAAATCGATAAGTTATTATTTAACTCGTCTTAAACTTCTCATAATTTCAATTTATATGATCTCGGCAAATCATAACATCGAATCTCAACTATTTCCATCATATATAAATCATACGCAAGCACTTTTTTCAATAATCGAATACTCACATCAGAGATCAAACATTTACATCGGAGATCAAACATTCACATTTTAATCACGTATTCACATCAATACTCAAACATCGTCATCATACTCAAGCATCAATATCAACATCTCAAACACTTATATTAAATAAGTAATTAATTAAGGGATGATCTTACTAGAAAGGTTACTCATACTTAATCACTTAATTAATCTCAAACATCGAAGTTTATATAAACAACTCACGTCTTAACATAATCACACAGTCAAGTGTTAAATTTCCATAACTATCTTATATCTTAAACATAATCATACTATAATGAATTATTATTCGATCTTTGACTTTTAAAACTCATAACTTCAACTCTTAACGAAAATTATTTCGTTAAACTCATATAATAATAATTTCTAATTTAAATAATCAAACTTATACTTCGTATTTCTTGACTCAAAAATACGTCATTATTTTTCCTCAAAATATGTATTCATATACATCATCATTTTTTTCAAAATACGTACTCATATACGTATTCAATAATCAACTAAATATTTAGAATAAAATAATCATTATTTTATCTTTTTCTTTATTTAAAGCTCAATTTTCGTTTTTATTTAATAAAAACTCGGCTTTTCTTATAAAAACTTTACAGCTCAATAACTTCTACATCTTAACTTCTTTTTAAGCTATTTAAAAAGCAAACTTGCTTAATTCTACTCAATCAACATCATCAAATCACTTAACACATCATATAACATCAATTTACTAATCATAAAAATATTTTAAATCTTAAAAATATAATTTCTCTCACATAATATAATTATTTTCTCGTTTTTCAACTTCTACTACTTTTCTTACTCGATTAACATCTCGTCACATCAACTAAGCACTCAAAGCACACTTTAAGAACATAAACAATCATCTTATGATTCACATCATTCAAACATTTCCATCTTCAATGAAAATATTCCATTTAAATCAAATATTCTATTACTCCCTCCGTCCCACTCATTTTGTCCACTTTGTGTGGGCACAGAGATTAAGAAAAGTTGTTTGTTTAATAAACTAGTGGATGAGATTGGAAGGGAATGAGAGAGAAATTCTTACAACCACTCATTATGTCTATATTTGGATGTAGACAAAATGAGTGAGACGTCCATTAAGGAAAGAGAGACAAAATGAGCGGGACAGAGGGAATATTATTATTATTATTATTTCAATAATAATAATTCTCTTGTCTTTTCGTTTGAAACAACGAATTCAAATACGAACATCTTATCTCTTAATCTCATACTCATGACCTCTAACTCATTTCTTATAGAAAATTTCATCTCTTTTATTTTATTTTTCTTTTTATCCTTAAATATTAATATTATTATTAATAATATTTTTCTTTTAACTCTAACATCAAATTTCACATCACATTTTCATTTGTCATCATTCCAACATCATCATCAATCAAAGAAATATTTTTCTTTAGACTTATACTTTTATTGACTTCTTTTTCTCATTATTCCCTTTTTATAATATATATATATATATGGGAGAAGTGCAAATATAGCCACCCCTGAAAAGAAAAGTGCCAATATAGTCACTTTTTTAAAAATGATCAAATATGACCATGCATACACGACTAGCATATACGACCATAGCAATATACACAATAATGCACACACGACTAGCATACACGACTATATCAGCATACACGACCTGAATACATGAGTAGCATACACGACCATATCAGTATACACGACCAGCATATACGACCAATATACATGGTCGTGTATGCAAGTCATGTATGCGTGGCCATATTTGATCGTTTTTAAAAACGTGGCTATATTAACACTTTTCTTTTCAGGAGTGGCTATATTTGACTAATTATATATATATATATATATATATATATATATATATATATATATATATATATCAAAATTCATAGAAAATTCATAAGACTTTATTTTCTACTCAATTCATTCAAAATAGACTTAACATCTCATCTATTTCTCAATTTCATTTTTATCTAATGAAATTCCTCAATATATATAATATACTCATTTTTCAAAATAATAATATATATAAAAATAACTATTTTTTTCTAATTAATTTAATTCATCTTCAAATCTTCAAGTTTCTCTCATGAACTTGAAGAAAAAATCTTCAAAAATTTATTTTAACATCAAGAACATCATATCTTATTTTTAAACCTATTTTCTTTATTTTTCTTCGAATTTACTCATATAAATTCCATAAAAATATTAAAAATCATATTTCTCAATTTTCATGCTCAAAATTTACTCAAAAATTTTCTAACACATCTTGACATCATAATCATCATCATCATCATCATATTTCATCAAAAATCATCAAAAATCATTTTTCCTCATAATATCGCATATTTCTATTTTTATGTAAAAATTCATAAAATTCATATTTTGACTTAGAAACACATCTTGATCATATTTTTATATATCATCATGCTCATAAACATCATATAACTCATAAAATTCAGAAATCATAATTTATTCATATTTTCTCTATTTTTATTCGAATAAATCCAATAAAAATTCAATAAATTCACCAAAATTTATCATCAACACATATATGCATAGAAATCACATGAGAAATCATAATAAGCATATATATTCATCATATCATCAAATAAACATCAAAACTCATCAAGAACTCATTTTTCCTAATTTTCTCATTTTAATCGATTTAGGGCTTTTAACCTATCTTAGGTTCTTTCATCTTTTTAACTCCTAGATCATGTTTTAAAACTCATTTTGATCATCATCTCATCATCACAACCCTAAAGTTTTCCTATGCATAAAGTAAACCATGCATCTTTTCCTTATTTTCTTGGTTTACATATACATATATACAACTTATGAATGAAATGAAATCATACTTAAATAAATAACTTTAGCTCTTCTTTGGTTTTGATTTTGGCTTGCTTGGAGGATGAAAGATGATGGATTGAAGCTCCTTTCCTTGCATGAAAAAGGTATGCAAGATATCAAGATCATGGCTTTGAAAAATAAGATCAAACCCTTATTTTCCTTTCAAGAAAATCGATGAAATAGGGTTGGAGATCTAGCTTGTTTCAAGCTTTGAAATGAAATGAAATAGATAGAACTTACTTCTTAGATGATCTTTGTAATACCCCGGATAATTTCTACTGTCTTAAAAATTTAAAAGTTATTAATAATTAAGGCTTTGCACGCCTAAGTTAAGGATTTTCGATTCTAAGATTTACGATGAAATCCGTTTCAGAAAATAAATTTCAGAAGACGGTCGAACGACTACTGTATTAGGGTTTTCGCGTCCGATAGATTTTTCGTCCGAAAGTTCAGAATTAAATTCCGTCAGAATTTACATTCACTTTTTCTTCGATACGAGTTCACCGGAGAAAGTTAGTTTTTATGATTTTTCAGACGAATTTTGAACTGTGACGTCCCGACTTTTTCTCGGATTTTGAAAAACGAATTAGGTTTTCTGAGTACATAAATTATTTTCAATCTAACGGACGAATTAGATTTTGTCGAATTCGAAACTATCTAAAAAAGTTTTTCTCGACTTTTAAATCGACGTTTAAGAGTCAGAAACGAGATATTATCATCTAATTTTTCACACCAAACAACCCCTAGCGAGTCACTATACTTTTGTAGGATATTTTCTTAACATAATGTCTTATACCATAAGTCACCACTCTCTCTCTCCCACCTCCTCATTACCGCCATCCCTCTCTCTCTCATTTTCTTCTTCATCCTCCATTAAAACTCCACTCCAAGCTCTTCACAAGCTCGTAAGATCTTCCATCTACCGATCATTTTCAATTCCGAATCCATATTACGAAAGGTAAGAACTTCATCTACCATTTAAACAGAACAAATCTTTGTTCCCTCATTTTATTTTTTTTTCAAAAATTATGAGAGTAAGAGACATGTTGTCCTTTGATCGAATCATGTTCTAGGATGATTAGAATCGAGTTCTACGGATTGAATCATGAAGAAAATCACACCTCCTTGTCTTAGGGTTATGACCGAAATTTTGGGGAAATTGGGGTGTTGATCGTAGCTCGTTTTCTTTAATGTTTGATCGATAGATTAGTGTTCCTCTTGATGTTAATTGACTATATGAATTGTTTTAGATTTTTCTAAAAATAAAATTCAAAACCTAAGAGACGAAGAATGGTCGATTTAGTATAGTAAATGTTATGATATGCTCGATTGTTTAATGAAAATGAGATATATGATGTATGAGGATGATTATATATTTAATTGAGATTTTTCTAAAACTAAATTGAAAAATGTAAGAGACGAAGACGTGTCGATAAGTTAGAGCTCGTTAATGTTTTGATAATATGATTCGCATGTTAGTAATGCTCGTTAGATGATAATCGTTGTCGTAAAATTTGAATGAAAACGGAGAACGTAGAATTTTCCGTAAGAGACGATCGATCGACGATAAGTCGAGATTAGATAATGATATAGGTCTACGATGTGAATATAAGTAAATATCGATAGTTAATGATCATAATCAGAAAGTTAGAACGAATTTTAATAATATCGGAAATTTCATAAGAGACGAAGAATCGAACCTAAGTATCGTTAGAAAACACGAATAAGGAAAGTAATTGGATATTAATGATCGTTATTGTTAAATGAACAAGTTTGTAGTTGACGACATGTTCATCCGAGTTATGAAATGATAAGTTATAGTTGTGAACGAGAAGTTGGAATTTGTTTTGGTATAGTAATTGTTTAGTTTGAAAAGACAAGGTTTTAAATCGTCGTGCTTATAATCGAGAAATGAAAAGGAGTTCATCACATAAGATGATACGTAGTGACTGCCTTGAGTCAGTATTTTCGTGAAAAATAAGGTGGAATAACATAAAACGAACCTAGAAAACCGTGCGTCGATTTTATCGAGCTTAGGGTTTCACTCGGCAGTTTTGGCGACCCTTCACGGAAACTGCCATATCTTTTTGCTCGTTTATCAGAATTGAGATCCGCGAATTGGAGAGTAAACTAGACACCCGTACCTTTCTTTTGGTATAAGATTCGTCCCCTGTTTCGAATCTGTGCAAACTTACTGATCTGTACAGATTTTTCCGAAACCTAGTTTCTTAAGTTAAATTCTTTTCAACTTAGTTTCCTTTTGATCTTCTAAGTCGTTGTAAGCAATCGACTTCAGTTTTTACCAACTTAAGTGTCGAGTAAGGAACCAAATGAGTTCTAAAAGAGATGCATTCGAGTCTCGTTCCTGTTTAATTAAAAGAATATAGTTTAGCGTGCAAATGCCTAAAAAGCTTAAAAGACTAATTCGATTTCTTTTTCGATTTTCATTTTCATTTATCGTATCGACGACTTATCGAAGTATGATTATGTACGATGAAGGAGAAAGTCAGCACAAGGATAGGACGGAAGATTGAAGAACAGAAGCTCGATTAGAAGTTCTGTAATCTTTAAGGTGGGCTTTTCCTATACACAAATAAAACGAGCGATGCTCGAAAACCTTTTCTTTATCGCTTTGATAAATTGTGTTTTCAAAGTGATAATTAGTCAAAAGGGACTTTCCAAAGTTTAGTGTACACTGTAGCCTGTGGTGTATGTGGTATCTTGTTGAGGGGTGATTACTTAGGATTCGCTCTAGCAGTACACAAACGTTTCTTTCAAAGCAGAATCATAGCATCATATCCCATTCAAGAGCACCCTCCCTACACTCACTTTCCAGCAGATTCAGAAACAGAGCATGTTGAGATAGATCCAGAGATGGACGCACAGTTAGAGATCCCCCCAGTGTTTGTACCTAGTGAGGACACAGAGGAGTTAGTTTCAGAGGCAGAATACCCGGTGATTGGCGCGGATCTTACCGCTATGATCGAGTTACCATACCCCTTCAGACCACTTGACGAGATTTGTTCAGAGTTGGCCAGAGTTAGAGCAGAGTATGAGGCAGGACCGTCCAGGGTCCGTTCTAGGGAGGAGTACGATCCTAGTACGATTCCAGAGCACCTTTTTTCCCTGAAGAAGAGAACAGTAGAGCCCAGCTGTGAATACCTAGTGTCATACTCGGAGAGGGCTGTTTCAGATGTGCCTTCACCACCACCACTGGTACACTTGGATCCACGATTAGGGTTGACGAAGCACTTCAGCTCGTCTTTAATTCAGATTTAGAGGAGGACTCCAAGGAGTCACAGGCCGTAGAGGGCAGTACTGACTCGACCGCAGCTAGATGAGGGGAGCGTTTTAGACGCGCAGTAGTAGTAGTTCCTTTTGCCTTGTATATAGTCAGATCATTAACTAGTTTTTGTAGTACTTTATACGGATACGTAGTTTTGGATTGTTTTCGTTCTAGTACTTCCAGTGGTACAGTAATGCAATCAATAGTGCATCCTGTATACAGATAGGCAGTTAGCGTAGCTTAGACTTGTAGTAGTCTAGATTTCATGTTGTATAAGTCCTCGTTGGAGGCAAAACTAGTATTCTTTTTGATGTATATATATACATGACCCATGAGAGGGTTTTGATCACAAGAAAGTTTCTTTTAAATCGTGTAGTAAACAAGAATGTCGAATGAACTCGTGTAACGAGAGTTTAGTTTAACTTGGGAAGTTAAAAAGATGTTAGAGCTAGTAATGAAGTTAATTCCCTAATTCTTCTTCCGTGAACTTGTTTGAGTTGCAAAAAAGGGTTAGTAAGTAAAAGAAAGGTTTAAGGTAAGGCGCTAATGACAACTTTCGTTTTCTATAGTTAAAGAAAATGCCGCCAAGAAATATTAATAATCGTAGAGGCCCTAGTAGGCCCAGAGGGCGTGGAAGACGTCAACCAGATGACGAAAGGGAGCAAGAACAAGAACGTACTGATACCCCTCCACCATCCCCTTTGCCACCACCTCCACCACCACCCTGTAGGGATATTGAGGATCTTTTCCTCAAATGAAACCCGCCTGTCTTCAATGGATCGGACAACCCTAGTGATGCTGAGCTATGGGTGCGATCAATCGAGGGAATTTTCAAACTCCTCAGATGTACTGATGAGGAGCGACTATCGTGCATAGCATTCCAGCTCTCAGGACCAGCTGACTACTGGTGGGAGGCAAGACAGAAGGTGATATCTGCGGAGCATCTGGCTTGACTTACATAGGACGAATTTAAGGAAGCACTGTACGACAAGTACGTGCCAAAGACGTATAGGGCTCAAAAGGAGTCTGAGTTCTACAATTCGAAATAGGGTAAGATGACTGTAACAGAGTACGATGCTAAGTTTTGTGAGCTATCAAGGTATGCGCCTACTCAGGTCGATACTGAAGAAAAGATTTCGAAGAAGTTCCGTGGGGGACTAAGACATGAATTGGGAATAGCATTAGCCAGTCATGGGGGACTGAGCTATACTGAAGTTTTTGGGCGAGCCCTAGAAATGGAGGCCGTAGTGCCTGACGAAAGAAAAGCAATAACAACTACACCAGCTCCAACCCAGAATCAAAACTGAGGTTACTACAACAACAACAACAACAACAACAACAGCAACTACCAAGGGAAAAGAAAGTGGGAAGGGGGAAATAGCAGTGGATACAATCAGAACTATAACAACCAAGGAAATCAGAGAAGTGGAAATCAGCAGGGCTATCAGCAGCCGAATCAGAACAATAATTTTGGAAGGAAACCGTGGCAGGGAAACAATCAGTTAGGATTGTTTCTTCAAGGAAATAGACAGGCAGGGTCAGGCAGAGGAAATAATCAGCCGAATCAGCCACATGGACAAGAAAGGAATTACAACCAGGGAAATAATAACCCAGGGAGGGTTACCTTTCCTGTTTGTCAAAAGTGTAATAGAGCGCATCCCGGCATTTGTCAAGCAGGCATGGATGTTTGCTTTAACTGCGGGCAGAAAGGACATATGAAAAGAGAGTGCCCGAAGCCACTGAAAGTGGCAGGACAAAACCAGTACAGACAGCCCCAACCTCTTAGGGCGATTCAAGCACAGCCGCAGCAGCAGATGACCCAACAGCAGTTCCAGCAACACGCTCAATAGCAACAGAATGCAAGGGCATGTGCTATCAAACAGGGTGCTCAGAATAAAGGAAAAGGAAAAGGGAACCTTGCAGGTATGGGAAAACTTCACAACATCCTTTTTAAGATACTGTTTGATACAGGTGCATCGCATTCGTTTATTTCTGGTTCGTGTGCGGATAACTTAGATATCAGACTTGTAAGAGCTGAACACGCTATGAGAGTAGCCACACCTTCAGGAGAGATCACTACTTCCACGCATGTTTGCTCTAACCTAGGACTAGAAATCGAAACTCTTAAGGTTAAAACAAACAACTTAAACGATATAATAATGTGGGACGTAGATATAATCTTAGGATGGACTGGTTGTCAGAGAATTATGCCACGATTCTCTGCAACGAGAGAAAGATCTCTTTTCAACCCCCGAGTAGAGAACCAACTGAATTTTATGGGATTACGATGGATAGGAGGATACCGATAATATCCGCTCTACAAGCTAAAAAGCTAACGAGGAAGAAAGGAACCACAACATATCTCGTGTACCTAGTTGAAGACCCAAGAGCCAAGAAGACCATTCAAGACGTGAAGGTTGTAAACGAATATGAAGGTGTCTTTCCAGAAGTATTACCTGGTTTACCACCAGACCGTCACGTATATTTCACGATTGACTTAGAACCAGGATCGGCTTCCAAATCAAAAAGGCCATATAGGATGGTACCAAAAGAGTTACAAGAGCTTAAGATCCAACTGCAAGAGTTGTTAGATGATGATTTCATTACACAAGCGTTTTCACCATAAGAGCACCTGATTGGTTCATCAGGAAGAAGGATGGTTCTATGAGAATGTTCATAGGCTATCGCAAGTTAAATAAGATAACCCTTAAGAATAAGTATCTTTTTTATAAGGATAGAGACCCTTTGATAAGCTTAAAAGGAACAAGTGTATTTTCGAGGATAGATTTAAGGTCTAAACAACACTAGTTGAAGAATAAACCGGAGACATACCTAAAAACCGCCTTCGGATCAGATATGGCCATTAGAAATTCTAAGTTATGCCATTTAGTTTGACTAACGCTCCTGCCGTATTCATGGATCTCATGAACCGAATTTTCCACCCATACTTAGACAAATTTGTTTTAGTATTCATCGACGACATTCTCATTTACTCCAAGAATGAGGAAGAACATAAGAAACACTTAAGAATAGTTTAGAGACGCTTAGAGCCGAAAAGCTTTATGCCAAGTTCAGTAAAGACGAATTTTGGCTGAAGGAAGTAATGTTCTTTAGACACACAGTGTTAGCAGAAGGCATCAAGGTAGATCCTGCCAAGGTAGAGGCAGTACGCGATTGGAAATCGCCAACAAGACCGAACAAAATTAGGAGTTTCTTAGGTTTAGCCGGTTATTACAGAGGATTCATTGAAGGATTTTCAACGATTGCTAGGCCTATGACGCAACTACTTTGGAAGGAAAATAAGTTCAAATGGACAGATGAATGCGAGAAAAGTTTTCACATGGTCTATACAGATGCTTCGAAGAATGGATTGGGTTGTGTTTTAATGCAAGATGGAAAATGTAATAACTTATGCTTTACGACAACTCCGACTTCACGAAATTGAATACCTAACCCACGACTTAGAACTAGCAGCCGTTGTGCATGCGCTGAAGATTTGGAGACACCACCTCTATGGTGTTAGGGTCGAGATTTTTACGGACCATAAGAGTTTAAAGTACTTCTTCGAGCAAAAAGGAATTGAACATGAGATAAAGACGATGGCTCGAACTAGTAAGGAATTATGACTGCGAAATCAATTACCACCAGGAAAAGAAAACATTGTAACCAACGCGCTGAGTCGCAAGACTCCAACCAAGTTAGGATGTCTCTTTGTTGAGAAAGAAACTCTTGTATGAGAATTTAAGAAAATGGACTTAGAAGTGCTCGATGCACCTGAAACGATAACAAACCAAATAACATCACTCGAAGCTACATCAGACTTACGAGAAAGAATCATAAGTGCGCAGAGAGAAGACGAATCAACTCAGAAGCTATGGCTAAGGATAAGAACGGATAAACGAAACGGTTATTTATTTTAAAAACACTATATCATGCGATTTTATTTGAAGGTAGACCTTATATCCCTAATATCGGCGAATTAAAGAACGATATCATGAGTGAGGTTCACGATACGCCATACAGCGTACCTAGAGAATACAAAGATGTATTAAAATTTAAGAAAGGATTTCTGGTAAAATTGATTGAAACGAGATGTTGCCTCGTTTGTAGAAAGATGTTTAGCTTATCAGCAAGTGAAGCTTTACACGGATGACCATACGGGTTGTTATAACCGTTAAGTATTTTTATGTAGAAATAGAAGAATATTTTGACGTTGATCAAATTGTAACGACGATAGTTATTAAGCTCCGATAAGTATTGTGCCTTACAAGGCCTTGTAGAAGAAGAAGTTTCAGATAACTGTCTTATTGTCATAAGGTAAGTGAAAGAAAGAACCTAGGATCAAATACGGTCAGGGAAATGATCGAGATTATTCGGCAGACACGAGTTAGAGTGAAAGAAGCCTAAAGGTAACGAAAGAAAGAAGTTTAGAAAAGACAAAAGACTTAAGAAATATGTACAGATTAGGCTTAAATTTAGAAAATAGGGACAAGACTTTCCTCATGATTATCCTTCAAAGGAAAATATGATTAATTCCATGCCAAGTATAAAGCTTCCACAAAGATTTATATGATTAGTGGATATCTCGAAAAATATAGCTTCCAATACGGATAGTTATGGCGTTGTTGCCAAGTTTATGGAATGTTTATTATGTATGTGTATCACATTTCGAGAAAGTATGAGTGTTCGATTCTACACACATAGCCGTGTCAGCAAGACGTTGATCTTGAAACTGACTTAAGTTATGAAGAAAGACCGCAATCGATATTAGATGGAAAAGCGTGAAAGTTAAGAAGCAAGCTGATACGGTTAGTAAAAGTGTTATAAGATTATCACGGGCAAGAAGAAGTCACGTGAGAACTCGAAGAAGAGTTGAGGAAGAAGTACCCCAAACAGTTTAAGAAGATAAGCAAATTTCGGGACGAAATTTTTCGTAAGGGGGGTAGGATGTAATACCCCGGATAATTTCTATTGTCTTAAAAATTTAAAAGTTATTAATAATTAAGGCTTTGCACGCCTAAGTTAAGGATTTTCGATTCTAAGATTTACGGTGAAATCCGTTTCAGAAAATAAATTCCAGAAGACGGTCGAACGACTACTGTATTAGGGTTTTCGCGTCTGATAGATTTTTCGTCCGAAAGTTCAGAATTAAATTCCGTCAGAATTTACATTCACTTTTTCTTCGATACGAGTTCACCGGAGAAAGTAAGTTTTTATGATTTTTCGGACGAATTTTGAACTGTGACGTCCCGACTTTTTCTCGGATTTTGAAAAACGAATTAGGTTTTCCGAGTACGTAAATTATTTCCAATCTAACGGACGAATTATTCGTCAAATTCGGAACTATCTAGGAAAGTATTTCTCGACTTTTAAATCGACGTTTAAGAGCCAAAAATGAGATATTATCGTCTAATTTTTCGCACCAAACAACCCCTAGCGAGTCACTATACTTTTGTAGGATATTTTCTTAACTTAATGTCTTATACCATGAGTCACCACTCTCTCTCTCCCACCTCCTCATTACCGCCATCCCTCTCTCTCTCATTTTCTTCTTCATCCTCCATTAAAACTCCACTCCAAGCTCTTCACAAGCTCGTAAGATCTTCCATCTACCGATCATTTTCAATTCCGAATCCATATTACGAAAGGTAAGAACTTCATCTACCATTTGAACCGAACAAATCTTTGTTCCCTCATTTTATTTTTTTTTCGAAAATTATGAGAGTAAGAGACATGTTGTCCTTTGATCGAATCATGTTCTAGGATGATTAGAATCGAGTTCTACGGATTGAATCATGAAGAAAATCACACCTCCTTGTCTTAGGGTTATGACCGAAATTTTGGGGAAATTGGGGTGTTGATCGTAGCTCATTTTTTTTAATGTTTGATCGATAGATTAAAGTTCCTCTTGATGTTAATTGACTATATGAATTGTTTTAGATTTTTCTAAAAATAAAATTCGAAACCTAAGAGACGAAGAATGGTCGATTTAGTATAGTAAATGTTATGATATGCTCGAATGTTTAATGGAAATAAGATATACGATGTCTGAGGATGATTATATATTTAATTGAGATTTTTCTAAAAATAAATTGAAAAATATAAGAGACGAAGACGTGTCGATAAGTTAGAGCTTGTTAATGTTTTGATAATATGATTCGTATGTTAGTAATGCTCGTTAGATGATAATCGTTGTCGTAAAATTTGAACGAAAACGGAGAACGTAGAATTTTCCGTAAGAGACGATCGATCGACGATAAGTCGAGACTAGATAATGATATAGGTCTACGATGTGAATATAAGTCAATCTCGATTGTTAATGATCATAATCGGAAAGTTAGAACGAATTTTAATAATGTCGGAAATTTCATAAGAGATGAAGAATCGAACCTAAGTATCGTTAGAAAAGTCGAATAAGGAAAGTAATTGGATATTAATGATCGTTATTGTTAAATGAACAAGTTTGTAGCTGACGACATGTTCATGCGAGTTATGAAATGATAAGTTATAGTTGTGAACGAGAAGTTGGAATTTGTTTTGGTATAGTAATTGTTTAGTTTGAAAAGACGAGGTTTTAAATCGTCGTGCTTATAATCGAGAAATGAAAAGGAGTTCATCACGTATGATAATACGTAGTGACTGCCTTGAGTCAGTATTTTCGTGAAAAATAAGGTGGAATAACATAAAACGAACCTAGAAAACCGTGCGTCGATTTTATCGAGCTTAGGGTTTCACTCGGCAATTTTGGCGACCCTTCACGGAAACTGCCATATCTTTTAGCTCGTTTATCGGAATTGAGATCCGCGAATTGGAGAGTAAACTAGACACCCGTACCTTTCTTTTGGTATAAGATTCGTCCCCTGTTTCGAAATCCCCTGTTCTGTGCAAACTTACTGATCTGTGCAGATTTTTCCAAAACCTAGTTTCTTAAGTTGAATTCTTTTCAACTTAGTTTCCTTTTGATCTTCTAAGTCGTTGTAAGCAATCGACTTCAGTTTTTACCAACTTAAGTGTCAAGTAAGGAACCAAATGAGTTCTAAACGAGATGCATTCGAGTCTCGTTCCAGTTTAATTAAAAGAATCTAGTTTAGCGTGCTAATGCCTAAAAAGCTTAAAATACTAATTGGATTTCGTTTTCGATTTTCATTTTCATTTATCGTATCGATGACTTATCGAAGTATGATTATGTACGATGAAGGAGGAAGTCAGCACAAGGATAAGACGGAAGATTGAAGAACAAAAGCTCGATTAGAAGTTCTGTAATCTTTAAGGTGGGCTTTTCCTATATACAAATAAAACGAGCGATGCTCGAAATCTTTTTCCTTATCGCTTTGATAAATCGTGTTTTCAAAGTGATAATTAGTCAAAAGGGACTTTCCAAAGTTTAGTGTACACTGTAGCCTGTGGTGTATGTGGTATCCTGTTGAGGGGTAACCAGCCACGGTGAATTATGAATGGTCAAGATTGAACGTAACATCTATGAAAAATGCTTGCGCAAGCTACATTATGAAAATGAGGAAGAAAATGTTTAGTAGACACGGGAATTTAATGAAAAACCCTGATGTGCTACAAAAATGAAATGCCTAATTATCTATACTTATGATTATGTTTTCGGCAATGTGTCCACTAAGTACTATTGTACTTAGCCCTGCATATGTTTTCTAAATGTGCAGGTTGAGCGACGGAAGCGGTGATGGTTGAGTAGGATAGTGATAGGAAAGAAGAACAGAGTCACATTCTACGTTTATTCCGCTGCCAAACTCTAAACCTTTTTGTATTATCTTGTATATAACTCTGTAGTCTAAGTTCTGTACTATAACTTAGTTTGCTTTTGGAGAACTATGTCGAGTGATCCTTCGAGATCAACTCTTTTTTTATCTAATGAAGTCAGGTTCATAGAAATATTCTGTCATTTAATGTATGTTTATTCATTCATCCCCTTTCTTCCCCGCTTCTTTAATCCAATCTCAGTCGCACCCCAGCTTCTGCCGTCCCTCGGGATTTGGGGATGTGACAATCTTAGATATGAAGGATGTGATATACATCAAAGGATCCTCAAGCTCAAAGCATGACTTCATCGATGAACTAGGTTTATGCATGGAATATTTCGAAACTGAGCTGCTGCGATTCAGCTGTGATGATAGAGCTCTATGCAGCAGGTTTGTTCGATTTTAAGGCTTTGAATAATGATGGAGATGTAGGTGATGATCTTTGGAGTGTTAGGATGAAGTTTATGAAGGTGATGAAGAAGATAAACATGGAAGTTGAAGCTGAAACTTGCAGCTTCGCTGCTGCTTCTCTTTCTCGGCAGAGAGAGAAACCATAGGGAGAGAGAAAGATTGTTTGCTTGTTGCTTGTGAGGATGGAGAGACATGTGATAGAGATAGTAATGTAGTGTGAGATAGATGCAAGTGGATGCATTTAACATGTGGGGAATCTAGTAAGATTTAGAAAGATTAGAGAGAGAGGAGAGAATCGAGAGGGAGAGATTTGAGAGAGAAATAGAGTACATGTTGTGGATGAATGAGAAGGAGAGTGGAGTGCACTGTCTCTAATGAGAGTGTAGGAGGATATTTTGCTACTATTTTAGATAGGAATGAAATTTTTATCTGTTAATTATTCCTAGAAATAAAAGTTTTCCGATTGAAAATATCCTCGTCATTTTATTTTATTCCCTCAAACTTTTAATAATCCTTCTCGTTTCTTTCTCATCGTCTAAATTCTCTCTAATTCATCTTATATCTCTCAAAATAATTTAAGGAATCCAATGATCTAATTTTTATGCCAAGATTCCTTCTAACGAATAAGTTCATAAAAACTGCTCGACTAAACGAGTCGTCAAACAATTTTTTTTAAACTTAACTCAAATGATCTCGGAAAATTCTCCGACTTATCTCAAAGGTCTTAAAATAAATTCTAGATTCCAATGAAACTAATTATACTAGATTCGGAGTCAGTCGATGAATAGGGATTTCTCGGTTTACGTTACTATTCATCAAAAAATAAAAGTTCTCAGAAAATTCCAAAATTCATACTCAAGCTTAAACTCATATTAATAAGCTCAAACAATTCATCACATACTCAATTCGAATAATCGAAACGAGAAAAATCACATTGGAGCACATAAGAGCATCTTCGTCATTTCACAGAAAAATTTATTTTCACGAAAATTTTTAGTACTCAAAACTCATCATATAGGCATATTAATCAAGTTAATACGCACTTAAGAACTTAGAAAAATTTGGGGTATTACAATATTGGCGACAAATACATCACAAAGTAATATGTTGAGGTTATGATGTGATGAAGCTTTAAGGAACTTGTATGAATTTTCAAATCAATACACTCGCTACAAATAGCCCGAAACCTTGATCATGCATGCCCTATGATTGCCGTAATTTTTGGGTAGAATTAGGGGTTTCCATATTTTTGGTTTGATCATGAGTTTGATGATAGAATTGACCTATATGTATTAATCTAAGAGAGCATGTGAAATCTAATTTTTGAATAAGAGTTCTAGTGTTTCTTTTTCCATGAAAATCGATGGAAATAAGTATAAGAAACTGGGAGTTTTGTCTTGATGTTCTTGATAAATGAATCTATGATCTTTGAGTATGATTTGTGTAGTAAGAAGCATGATAATTTAGAGAGTATGAATTATTTTCTTTTTTGTTTGAAGAAGTCGAATTATATATATATATATATATATATATATATATATATATATATATATATGAAGAGTTGATGATTTTGTGATGATCTTGAGAAAATAATGATAGAAGGATAAGATTGATGATGATTTATGCATGAATATGTGATTAAATTGATGAAAGGAATTGATTTGTTATTTCTCATGAAAAAGTCGATGTATATGCATGACAAGAGTTGATAGTTTTGTGATGATATTGAAGTATATTGTTAAAATTAAGAGTTAATTGATGATATGAGCATAATTTAATAAGAATTGGAGAAGTAGGAATTGTTGTGAATTTTATTCCAAAAATTTCGAACAAAAATGAGTGAAGAAATTGATGATTTTGATGTTGTGAAGTCTAGATTGTTAGTTTGATGTTTAATAAGTAAATTGAAGTATATTAAGAGCTTATGTTTCAAAGGAATCGAAAAAAGAAACTCGTTTGCTTAAAAAGCTTGAAAAAGTCGAACAAAATGGAGTGAAAAACTTGTGATTTTACTTATTATATGTTCTAAGTAAGAAGATGAGTAAAGAATAGTGAATTTAGAATTATTAAATCCCCAAAATAATCGATGAATATAGGCTTAAAATAAAGATTTTTAGTAATTGAGCTCGTTTGAGTAAGTTGATTGAGAAATCGATCAATTGAAATTTTTATAAGTATGTTAGAACCTCAAATAATGGAATTTTGACAAGTTTGGCACTAAAGTAAAAAAAAGTCGTACTCTATAAGGATTTTAAGATAGAATTTTTGATCTTGAGTCTATTTGAGTAATTGGATGCTAAATTCATGAAATTGAATTTATTTTAAGCAAGTCAGAGCTTTGAAATTAGAAATCGAGCTTGTATGTATAGCTATATATATAAAAATTTCGAAGATTATGAGGAAATAAGGCTTGAGAAGCTAAGTTCTTGATGTTGTTTGATGAATTTAATGATCAGAATGAAACTAAGTGAAATTGATCGAGTAATTGGTCAATTAGAATTATTTGGAGTTAAATAGTCAAGTTTGATAATTTTCCGAGCATGTGCACATTTTACGAGGAAAAGTGACGTAGTCTTTAATCCGAGAAAATTTGCCTAAGAGTTCAGATTTTGAATTTGATTTCATAATCGAATTCCTCAAATTATTTTAAAAATAACAAAATTGTTTTCATTAGAATTTGGAGACTTAAAATTTTGAAGTGTAAAAGTCGAGCAATAATAAGTCAGTAAAAGACTGTGTTGAGGCCAAAATGACATTCTAAGTTGAAATGAGTGTTTATGTGAATTTATTTGATTTTCAGGAATTTTTCTAGAATATTATGAGATAATTGAATTTTTTTTCTCTTTCCGTCTATTTATCGAAGTGAGTCATTTATCTATCTGTGATTGTCTGATTTCTGATGTGAAAGTCTGAATGTGAATGATTTGTGATTTTAGTAACCGAGAATTAATCTCGTAACTTGTCATAGCCCCAAATCCCGAGGGACGGCAGAAGCCGAGGTGCGACTGGAGTTGGATTAAAGAAGCGGGGAAGAAAGGGGCTAACTGACTAAACATACATGAAAAGACATCATTAAACCATGAATAAGACTTGAATATAAATAAGAAAGAGTTAATCACGAGTGATTACTTGACAAAAATACACAGAAGAGACTAAGTTCAAAATTACAGACTTAACTACGGTGTATTGTTCCGAAGGTGTGTTTGAAAACATTTAGAGTTCTGCAGCGGAAGAGTTCTAACTAAAGCATCCTATCTTTCAACTCAACATCAACCGTCGCCGCTCACCGTCGCTTCAACCTGCACATTTAGAAAAACAATGCAGGGCTAAGTACAAACGTACTTAGTGGGCACGATGCCGAAATCATAATCATAAGTATAAATAATCTGGCATTTTATAACCGTAGCGCATCGGGGTTTTGTTGAAAAGGCCCGTGCCTACTAAACATTTTCTAACTGATTTGTATAAAGCAGCTTGTGCAAGCATTTTTAGAGTATGTTATGTTCAATCTTGACCCAAACTAATTCACCGTGGCTGGTACCCCTCAACAGGATATCACATACACCACAGGTTACAAAGTGCACTAACTCTGGAAAGCACTTAGCAGCTAACTCAGAGCCGATCGTTAGTTAACCAAGTTAGATTAACTCTAAAAGTCTGGAAAACCCGAAGGTTAACTCAGAAATCTGGAAAACACGAATGTTAACTCAGATAGGTACAAGAGAACTCACATAAAATAGCTGAAACAGTTTATGCCAAGATTATCACTTTGAAAACACAATTATCAAAGCGATAAATAATACTTTCGAGTTGTGGAAAAACCCACATTTTATTTGATATAGATAAAAGCCCACCTTGTAAATACAGAACTTAAAGCAAAACTTCCAACTTTGGATCTTCCGTCCTTTCTCTACAGTTGGCTTCCTCCTTCATCGTAAAATGAACATACTTTAAAAACGGGTTGTAAAGGATAATCGATTAAAGATTTAGTTATTTTATTCTTTTGGGCATTTGCACGCTTACTAGATTTGTTTTACTTAAACGGGAAACGAGACTCGTATCAATCTCGTTAGAACTTGGAAGATCTCATACTCGACTCTCGGGTCAGTAGAGATGGTAGTCGATATCCTAGTACGACTTTAAAGATTAAGAGAAGCTAAGTTGGAAGGAATCAACTTAGGCAATTTACTTTAATTCTTTGAACGATTTAAGGAATTTCTCGTTTATTACTTCTTTAAAGAAAAGATAAGATATAAGGTCTCGACTGGTCTCCATCACTAGAGGTCTTGTACTTGACTTTAGGGTCAGTAGGTAGATGTTCGATAGACAAAAACGGCTTAAACGATTGAAAGAAGCTAAGTTGTGAACTAAACAACTTAGAAAACAAGAAACTGAAAAAAATACTGTACAGTCCAGTAACTCTGGAGGCTGTCAAGAACAGAGGACTTGGAAACAGGGGGTGAGCCCTGTACCATTAGAAAGCTTAGGAAGTCTAGTTCGCGCTCCAATTTACGGATCACAAATCCGATAAACGAGCTGGAAGTTATAACAGTTTCCGGCGAGGGTCGCAAAACTGCCGTGGAAACCCTAATTGATTGATAAGTTCGCCGTATAACGTTTTAGGTTCGTTTTAAATTCTCGTATTCAACTTTTTTAGAAACTGGACTCTTAAAGCAGTCATCACGTACCTCCGTACGTGACAAACTCCTCCTCAACTTGTTCAAAAGCACGACGTTCTAACGTCGGATTTCAACTATCAAGTACTAAACCAACAAAGAAAAATCCAAACGCGTTCTAGTTCTCGGTTACAACTATAATCCATATTATATTAACTCGGATGCTTATGATGTCAACTAGAAAAATGTTCCAAATTTCATTATAAACAGTAATATCAACTTAGAATTCTCATCCGACTTCTTGATTTTCAGTTACAACTAGATATTCGTCTCTTACGCGATTTTTCAACGTTGTCGGTTTTTGTTCAAACTTTACGACGTTAAACTATATCTAACTTGAATCATTTTCATGCATGCAAACATATCTTAATATCATTATACTCAGTTTATAAAGTGATCTTTGCCTCTTATGTTTCATTAAACATTTTTAGAAAATTCTCATTTAATTTCTATTATCAACTAATATGATTTGCAACATAATCAACTAACAAATCATCACTTAATATCAAACATGTATCAACTCCTATTTATTCTATAAATTTCTGGTTTTATATAGATGTTAAGGGGTTGATTTTCTTCTCTAATTAACATCACTTATTCACTAATCAAACTATTATAACAACTATTAATCACTTACAATTCCAAAAACAACTAACATGCAAAAACCCCTAATTTATAATTCAAACCCTAATTGAATTTCATAATAACATAGGGCTTTCAATCCCTTTTCATTCCAAACACTAATTAAGCATCTACTAAACATGAATCCATGATCAAAAGAAGAAAATTAGAAATTCTATCATTTTCCCAAAAAATTCTGCATTAACATAGATGTTAGGATTCTTGGTTTTGATCAATTTTAATCTCCAATTATCATATCTAATACATCCAATTACATTGTTCTAAGCTCAAATCATCTATCCCATGACCTTAAAATTTCGAACAAGATGGAAAAGAGAAGAAAAAAGAAAACTAAATGGATAGAAATGGAGAGGAGATCATTACCTAGAGAATTAACAAAGGATGTGTAGAGTTTTGTTGGATGAATTGTGACTTGTATGAACTCCTCAAGCTTTGAAGGTGTTCTTCAATGGTGGATAGAGGTGGAGAAGATGAAGATGATGAAGGATGGAGTGGTGCAGCCGAAAAAAAAAAGAGAAATGGGATGAAAATTGGTTTTGTCTAGGTTGTTGAAATGATGATAGGTTTGAAATTGTGTAAAGTAAAACTTAGGTGTCATTTAACTAAACCTTATTAAGCATGCATGTTCCCCACTAATTAATAAAAAAAAATAAAGAATAAGTGGTTGCATGCAGAATTTTTTTGAAGGGTTACGGGTTTTTCCGGCGCGATCCGACGTTACGGAAAAACGAACGACGAAGACGTTGTTCGGTACAAAAAACCGTCGCGATTCGATTTGACTTGAAAATTCTAATGTATGAACTTAATTAGAAAATAAATTTATAAAATTTATTTTGACAAAAACTCGGGACGACAAGTCCGAGTTTCGTCCGGAAAAACGTAAAAACAAACTTTCTCGGCGTGTTCGTATCGCAATTTTGTAAACGTAAAAATTAGACGGTTTTCCGTTCTTATCCTCTATAACTGCTTGAAGTACTTCTTACTCGACATGACTTTCTCTTGCCTGTGATGATCTTATAATGCTATTATTATTCGTCTCGACTTGCTTTTTAACTTTTGCTCTTTTCGATCTAAGATCGCTTTCGATTTTTCCTAATAAATTTAGTCGATTTCAAGAACGACGTCTTGCTGATAGAACTTCGTGTATAAAAACGAATATACGTTACTTCATCGAAATGAGATATACTTTAAATAAGTATTTCATAAATTTGGCGATAAAGCCATAACTATTCGTATTGGAACTATCTTTCCCAAGTTACTTACTAATTATATAGATCTTTGTCAAAGTCTAAACTTGACATGAAACTAACGTTTCTCATTAACGGGAAAACTTAAGGAGCTTTCATTTTCCTTTTCGATTATTAAGTTCGAATTATTGAATATACTTAGGACTTTTGTTTTCTTTAAAACTCGTTTTCTTCTGACTCGAATCCATCGAATGATCTCGATCATTTCATTGACTGTATTTGGTCCTAAATTTTTGCTTTCATCTATCTTATAACAATAAGGCAGCTATGTAGATCTTTTCCTTCTACAAGTTCTCGTAAGTCGTAATACCTATCGTAGCTTATTAGTTATTGTTATAACAATTCGGTTGTTGACTACGTGTTCTTCAATTCGCTCTTCGGCTATTATTATTGTTCTTAGCATATCAACGAATATCTGAATCGTTTTCTCGGATTGTCCATCCAACTGGAAGTGAGAAGCGATACTAAAGTTAGGTTTGCTATCTGACTTTTTTGCCTTGTAACCTACAACCATCTCGTCGTCATCGGAATTACTAAGTCCACTCTTAAATTTCTATCACAAACTCATTGTTTCAGAGTCGTTGTCTGGTTTAACCATTCTTATCCTTAGTCGAGGCTTATCCATTGACTCGTCCTTTCTCTTGAAACTTATAATCGTTCTCGTAATTTGATATAGCTATTTGTGCCGTTATTCGCCCTGCGATTGATGGTGATGCATCATGCATTTTTCTATATCTATCTTCTCGAATCCTTGTATAAGCGTTTCTTTTTCGACGAAAAGATGCCTAAACTTAGTTGGAGTCTTACGACTCAGCGTGTCTATTCTTATCCTTAACTTTACCTAGATGGTAATTATTTTCACAAACGTAATATCTTACTAGTTCGAGCTATCTCCTTTGTCTTATGTTAATTCCTTTGCTCGAATACACGCTCCAAATTCTTATGATCTGTGAAGATCTCATCCCTTGCACCATATAGATGGTGTGTCCGAATTTTCAATGCCAGTTCTACGGCTGTAAGTTCTAAGTCGTAGGTTGGGTACTCAATTTCTTGGGGTTAACGTGTCGTGGAGCGTAAGCTATCACTTTCTTATTTTGCATTTATACCATCCTAACCTATTCTTTTTAGCTCTGGTATCTACCTCGTATTCCTTGTCGTTTCTGAGAGGGCTGAACCTGGGGTAATGATAAATTTTTTTTTTTTTTTTTTTTAGAACGTCCGCGTTCCTATTCCATAATTGTCTGTACATTTATTCTTTTCCTTCTATGCAATTGCGCTATAAGTCTTAGTAATCGTAGGGAATTCCTTAAGGGAAACCTCTATTCTAACTATCCAGCCTGGGAACTTCTCATTTTATTTAGACTGGTAAGCGATTTTCCATTTGAGCACTGTCTCTACCTTAGCAGGAATCTATCTTAACATCTTCTGTCTACAATGTTTTATCCAAGAAACATTACTTCTCTCTTCGAGCTTGCTCTTGCTAGTTTGGCATCTAGCTCCCGACTCTATGTGTTCTAGTACTATTCGCAAGTATTCTTCATATTCATCTTCATTCTTGGTTAACTGGAATTGTCATTGATAAATACTAAAATGAATTCTTTTCTAAGTCTAGGTGGAAAAATTCTATTCCTGTGGTTTATGAATACTACGGAGCACTAGCCAATTAAGCGGCATAACTAAACATTCGTGATGGCCATATCTGGCTTGAAAGATAAATTTTTGGGTATATCTCCAGTTTACTCTTTTAACTAAAAATGCTTAGACCTTAAGTCTATCCTCACAATTGTACTTGTTCCCTTTTAAGTTTATCAGGGGTCTTCTATCCTCGTTAAAGGATACTTACTCTTAAGGGTTATCTCTATTTAACTTTTGACAGCCTATATACCTTCTTGCAGAATCATCTTTCTTTGATGATGAACATCTAAAATATTTTCCATGTTGAAAACGTTTGTTTAAAGAAATCGTCATCTAACAACTCTTGCAGTTGGATCTTAAGCTCCTCTAACTCCTTTGATACCATTCTACATAAAACCTTTAATTTGGGAGCTACTTGTAGTTCTAAGTCGATCGTGAAACCTACGCGTCAATCTGGTGATAAATCAGATAATATTTCATATAATTCTGTAGGTTCTCTATTTGGGATTTTTTTTTTAAAAGAGATTTTTCTCTCGTTGTCGAGAATCGTGGTAATTCTCAAACAACTAGTCTTTTCCTAAATTTATATATATAGTGCATTTTATTACCTCCCAATCGATTGCTTAATGAAACTAAGGGGTTAACTCTCTGAGGTCATCAATACTCCCTATAGTGCCAGAGGGTACTAGTCAAATGAATATAACGCTTTAGTATAGTTAAAAGGTACTGGAAAACTGGTGTAAGCTTGTATCTGGGTCAACAATTTTGACAGGGTAAAATATTTTTTTTTTTTTAAGGTTCGTCCAATACCTGCCAGATCTCCCTTTCCTTCATTAAGCCTTTCCTGCCTAAACATGTATGCGTTCGCATTCTGTTGTGATTGCATCAGTTGTGGCTGTAACTGGACTTGAATGGTATTTAATGGTTGAAGCTGGCCGTACTGATTTGGTTTTGCCGTCCGGAGCAGCGTCGGACAACTCCTCCTTATATGCCCCGTCTGCCCACAATTAAAACATTTATCCGTGTTTGCCAAACACGCACCCTCATGCTTCTTACCACATCTAGAACAAGTAGAAAATTCTCGTTTATGTTCTACTGCTTGCCACGGCTCAGGACAATCCCTCTTAACATGCCCCTTACGTCCATAGTTGAAGAAAACACTAGTTTTTGCTAAACAAACACCAGGGTGTCCCTTATTACACTTAGGGTAATCTGGATTAGTGATTTTTCCTTGGTTACTGTTCCTTGTCTGCCCTTGCAGCTGTCCTAGTAGATGGCTTCTCTTGCCTTGACCGGATTGTTCATTTTTCTACGGCTTACTCTTTTGTCCTACTTTCTTTCCATAGTTACTTCTTTTCCCTGGTTGGTGGAAACCTTGCCTAGTCCTATTTTGTTTCCCTTGACTGTTGTGGCACTGGTAGCACTCGCTGCTACTTCCTTCCCATTTCCTTTTTCCCTTATGGTTAACCTTATTGTTGGGAAGATTTTGGGTTGAGGTCTGGTTTGGTGCCGGTGTGGATTTTACCATCTTTCCTTTATTAGGTACTAATGCCTCTATTTCTCGGACACGTTCTAGTAGTTCAGCATAATTCAATCCTTCCTGTCTGGCTACTGCTTTTCCCAGTTCATACTTAAGTTCTCCCTGAAGTTTCATTGCTATTTCTTCCTCAGTTTTTTGCTTGGTTGTATACATACTTATCATAATATGCCACCTTAAAATCATTCCAAGTGGTTAGAGCCGCTTGCTCTACCGGCATAATTCTCTGGCTAGTCTTCCACCAATATTTAGCTGGTCCTGACAGCTGATACTCAGCACATGCTAGGCGCTCTTCATCACTAAGTCTAATTGGTTCACAGATTCTCTCTATAGTATGTATCCATTGTGCGGCCTCACTCGGATTACCGGATCCATCGAAATATGGTGGTTTGCTTCCGAAGAATAAATCCTCAATGCTATGACGTTGAGGAGATAGGAGAAGTGAAAAGGTTTTTGGGTGTTTTTGTCCTTCCTCTCTTAAACGTTGTTCTTGACCTCTATCAGACTCTCTAGGACTATCAGGTCCTCTTCGATCGTTAACAGCTCTCAGCGACATTTTTAAGATTGTAAGATACAATTTTTTTTTCTTATTAGCACTTGTTTCTAAGCCTTCATTTTCTCACTAACCCCTTTCTTTTTCCCACTTAATACTTTCATGTAAACGAGAATAACAAATTAACTTTGACTCTATTTCTTTCAACTTTTATCCTCTAAGGTTAAATTAAACTCTCGTTACACGAGTTCTGTTTGATATTCTGGTTTAGTTATACGATTCATATGAAACTTCTTGTGACTAAAACCCTCTAATAAGTCATGTATATTATATATATACATCAAAAGATTATGTTAGTTTTGCCTTTTAACAAGGACTTATACAAAACTAGACTACAACGAGTCTAAACTAGACTAACTGCCTATGTGTACAGAATGCACTAACATATTGCATTACCGTACTACTGAAAGTACTAGAACGGAAACGATTCATAAAAATATTTGTATCCGTTGGAGTACTACAAAACTATCTAGTTACTGATCCGACTATGTACAACTAAAGACTACTATGCTACTATGCGTCTCTGACGCCTAGCTTAACAAACTACGGTCGAGTCACTAATGCCCACCATGGCCTAATCCTCCTCGGGGTCCTTATCCGGATTCTCATCCGAATCTTCATCGTCTGACTCTAAACCGAAAGCAAACTGGAGTGCCTCGTCAACCCTCAAAGTAGTGCCATCCGCAAGTGTAAGTGATGGTGGTGCAGGCACATCTGAAACTGTCATCTCTGAATCTGAAACCGGGTAGTCCCAGCAAGTCACTGATGCCCGCTTCTTCAGAGGCAGCAGGTGGTCGGGAAGTGAACAGGACTCATACTCCTCTCTGGAATGGATCCTGGACGGTCCTGCCTCAACTCAGCCCGAACCCTGGCCAACTCCTCGCAAATCTCATCAAGGGGTCTGTAAGATAATGGAAACTGTAATAGGGCGGCCGTGTCTAAATACTCTGGTCCTGACTGAAATGGTCCCTGAACTCTCATAGAAGGCTCATGCTGGAAAGGAGCGGGTAACCCTAGGCCATCCGCTGTCTCTGTAACTAACTCTCTTGTGTCCACACTAGGTACCATCATTGAAGGAATCTCCAACTGTGCGATCATCTCTGGACCTATCTCACCATGCTCTGACTCTGAATCTGCCGGAAAGTGAGTATAGAAAGGATGCGCCTGAACTGGGTATGATGCTATATGTCTGCTCTCGAAGAAACGCCTGTGCACCTCTAAAGCGAACCCATTGTAATTACCTGTTGGCTCTATATCGTCGTCAAACATCCCAAGGTAGTACCACGCCGTGTCGTGTGCCCAACCGCGCCATTCCTCTGGTAGACAGCTAACCAAGTCAAGTATAGCCTGACTCTCTGGAATAGTATGCCGGACTGGATAATAAACTGACGAGAAGTAACTAATCCTCTGTCCTACGTCGTGTCTTGGGTTTGCCTCAAAATCTCTATACCTATCTAATAACTGATCTGCCCAAGTACGCTGTGGCGGGGACTGATTCTCTGAAGCCGTGTTACTATTGGAAGTCATCCTACAAAGTCTTTAAGAAACACGGATCAGTAACGGTAAGATGGTACCTTATCTTACGGAAAATCTTAAATTACAAAATGAATACTCCTTATTCAATTGTAATATTACCACACTTAATCTAACAACTTATCTTAGACATCTAGCAAATTTTACAGAAAATTGCTCTCTACTCACAATATATATAAATAAAATTTCAAGGTTTTATTCTCATTTCTTATCTCATTCTCTTAATTTCTTACTTTAATTCCTTATTTTCTTTCATAATCCGTATCTCTTTCTCAAGGAAAAATTTCTTATCGATTCTCTAAAATAAAGCACGTATACTTTGTTCATGTTACTTATGCGAAAGTAACATTCATTTACAAAAGACCTTGTCGTTTACTAATAATAATACTCATACGTGTCGTATTCTTTGTTCAAGGACGAAGTATATATATATATATATTTCCAACGGAGAAAAGGAATATATCCTAAGAATAACTTTTTAGAACAAGTTCTATTTGTCAATGCTAAAAACGAGCGGTCGCTAGAAAATTTAATCAAGCTTCGTGCTTGACTCCTAATAGTAAAACAATTCTCTTCGCAAGGTTCGAACGAGGTGAGTACTATAAAAGAAATGAAAAGAAAAGAAAAGGAACGACGTCGTTATAAGATACTTATACGTAAGTAATATTCGTCTCTTTAAACCACTTATATCATATTAAAAAGACTTTACTAGCGGGGCATAAGACCCATATTACTGAGTTTCTTATTATATGGGTTGATCAAGTCCACATAACAGTCCCTCAATCACATGGAACTTCTGTCTCGCTCTATTGATTACTTCATACAGATTTTACTTTTCTAAATCGAGCAGCAATTTCTCGAATTGCACACACAACTACTTCTTAAAAAAGAAATCTTTGGAAACTCTCCAATTTAGCTCGGAATACTCAATCTTCTAGAGGAAGATACAATTTTAAGCTACTCGAATACTTGAACGGCTCCTAATAAGTAAAACAAAGTCATCTCCAAGAGACTTTGTTCATGCCCTTACAACTAAGGTAACATTCGGCTCTTTCGTTTATTTCAATTTATCCTTCTTGTTTCAACCTTTTCTCGAATAATTTGGAGTCACGTTTTTCTCACACGTCTATATGTTTCTTTCATTCCTTTCGTACATATTTACTTTATTTTAACATTATTTATTTCATTTCCCTCGAAGGAAATTCTTATCGGGTTGTAAAACAAAGATCGACTTTGCCGAGTCTTTATTCATGTCACTAAGCACACGTGACATTCATCAAAGGAAGTCCTTCTTGCGTTAGGGATCTCCTTTCGAAATCATTTCAAAACAACGTTTCTTAAAAACGTCTAAGTTCTCGAAGATCCGGAAAGTTCTTAGGTTTCAAGTCTACGTTCTCATTGAACCGGGAAAATTCCTTAAAATCCAACTATATTCTTGTGTCCGAAATTTTTCAAAAGAAAGAAATTATTGCGCAAATAATTTCACATAAGATAGTACTTGTTCTATCACTCAATCACATAAAGTATAAAAATTTTACTTCCATAAAATTCTTAATTTCGGAACACAACTCATTCTCATTCTCAATTTTTTTTGAATACTTGCTCATAAATTCCTTTTTTTTTAAAAGAAATCTCATTATAAAATTCTTTCACTTATCCTTGTTGAGTCGACGTAGCGGGCGGTTGAGTTGACATATATGTTCTCAATCTTAGCTTTAGAGTTTAACTCTTATCTTATACTTGGAAAGACGACTCTGATCCAGAGTATACACAAATACCATGTCTCTTGACTTGAAAGAAGACTCGATATAGAGTATAAATGAATACTCTATATTATTACTCGAAGAAAGACTTGTATATATATATATCACTTTATGATATTACTTAAAGAAATGACTCATACTAGAAAGAATGACTCACACTAACTCATACTAGAATATTGACTCAGAAGCAGAGCAGAAAACGAACACTGCTCTGATACCACTCTGTCACAGCCCCAAATCCCGAGGGACGGCAGAAGCCGGGGTGCGACTGCGGTTGGATTAAAGAAGAGGGGAAGAAGGGGGCTAACTGACTAAACATACATGAAAAGACATCATTAAACCATGAATAAGACTTGAATATAAATAAGAAAGAGTTAATCACGAGTGATTACTTGACAAAAATACACAGAAGAGACTAAGTTCAAAATTACAGACTTAACTACGGTGTATTGTTCCGAAGGTGTGTTTGAAAACATTTAGAGTTCTGCAGCGGAAGAGTTCTAACTAAAGCATCCTATCTTTCAACTCAACATCAACCGTCGCCGCTCACCGTCGCTTCAACCTGCACATTTAGAAAAACAATGCAGGGCTAAGTACAAACGTACTTAGTGGGCACGATGCCGAAATCATAATCATAAGTATAAATAATCTGGCATTTTATAACCGTAGCGCATCGGGGTTTTGTTGAAAAGGCCCGTGCCTACTAAACATTTTCTAACTGATTTGTATAAAGCAGCTTGTGCAAGCATTTTTAGAGTATGTTATGTTCAATCTTGACCCAAACTAATTCACCGTGGCTGGTACCCCTCAACAGGATATCACATACACCACAGGTTACAAAGTGCACTAACTCTGGAAAGCACTTAGCAGCTAACTCAGAGCCGATCGTTAGTTAACCAAGTTAGATTAACTCTAAAAGTCTGGAAAACCCGAAGGTTAACTCAGAAATCTGGAAAACACGAATGTTAACTCAGATAGGTACAAGAGAACTCACATAAAATAGCTGAAACAGTTTATGCCAAGATTATCACTTTGAAAACACAATTATCAAAGCGATAAATAATACTTTCGAGTTGTGGAAAAACCCACATTTTATTTGATATAGATAAAAGCCCACCTTGTAAATACAGAACTTAAAGCAAAACTTCCAACTTTGGATCTTCCGTCCTTTCTCTACAGTTGGCTTCCTCCTTCATCGTAAAATGAACATACTTTAAAAACGGGTTGTAAAGGATAATCGATTAAAGATTTAGTTATTTTATTCTTTTGGGCATTTGCACGCTTACTAGATTTGTTTTACTTAAACGGGAAACGAGACTCGTATCAATCTCGTTAGAACTTGGAAGATCTCATACTCGACTCTCGGGTCAGTAGAGATGGTAGTCGATATCCTAGTACGACTTTAAAGATTAAGAGAAGCTAAGTTGGAAGGAATCAACTTAGGCAATTTACTTTAATTCTTTGAACGATTTAAGGAATTTCTCGTTTATTACTTCTTTAAAGAAAAGATAAGATATAAGGTCTCGACTGGTCTCCATCACTAGAGGTCTTGTACTTGACTTTAGGGTCAGTAGGTAGATGTTCGATAGACAAAAACGGCTTAAACGATTGAAAGAAGCTAAGTTGTGAACTAAACAACTTAGAAAACAAGAAACTGAAAAAAATACTGTACAGTCCAGTAACTCTGGAGGCTGTCAAGAACAGAGGACTTGGAAACAGGGGGTGAGCCCTGTACCATTAGAAAGCTTAGGAAGTCTAGTTCGCGCTCCAATTTACGGATCACAAATCCGATAAACGAGCTGGAAGTTATAACAGTTTCCGGCGAGGGTCGCAAAACTGCCGTGGAAACCCTAATTGATTGATAAGTTCGCCGTATAACGTTTTAGGTTCGTTTTAAATTCTCGTATTCAACTTTTTTAGAAACTGGACTCTTAAAGCAGTCATCACGTACCTCCGTACGTGACAAACTCCTCCTCAACTTGTTCAAAAGCACGACGTTCTAACGTCGGATTTCAACTATCAAGTACTAAACCAACAAAGAAAAATCCAAACGCGTTCTAGTTCTCGGTTACAACTATAATCCATATTATATTAACTCGGATGCTTATGATGTCAACTAGAAAAATGTTCCAAATTTCATTATAAACAGTAATATCAACTTAGAATTCTCATCCGACTTCTTGATTTTCAGTTACAACTAGATATTCGTCTCTTACGCGATTTTTCAACGTTGTCGGTTTTTGTTCAAACTTTACGACGTTAAACTATATCTAACTTGAATCATTTTCATGCATGCAAACATATCTTAATATCATTATACTCAGTTTATAAAGTGATCTTTGCCTCTTATGTTTCATTAAACATTTTTAGAAAATTCTCATTTAATTTCTATTATCAACTAATATGATTTGCAACATAATCAACTAACAAATCATCACTTAATATCAAACATGTATCAACTCCTATTTATTCTATAAATTTCTGGTTTTATATAGATGTTAAGGGGTTGATTTTCTTCTCTAATTAACATCACTTATTCACTAATCAAACTATTATAACAACTATTAATCACTTACAATTCCAAAAACAACTAACATGCAAAAACCCCTAATTTATAATTCAAACCCTAATTGAATTTCATAATAACATAGGGCTTTCAATCCCTTTTCATTCCAAACACTAATTAAGCATCTACTAAACATGAATCCATGATCAAAAGAAGAAAATTAGAAATTCTATCATTTTCCCAAAAAATTCTGCATTAACATAGATGTTAGGATTCTTTGTTTTGATCAATTTTAATCTCCAATTATCATATCTAATACATCCAATTACATTGTTCTAAGCTCAAATCATCTATCCCATGACCTTAAAATTTCGAACAAGATGGAAAAGAGAAGAAAAAAGAAAACTAAATGGATAGAAATGGAGAGGAGATCATTACCTAGAGAATTAACAAAGGATGTGTAGAGTTTTGTTGGATGAATTGTGACTTGTATGAACTCTTCAAGCTTTGAAGGTATTCTTCAATGGTGGATAGAGGTGGAGAAGATGCATTCTTCATCATCTTCATCTTCTCCACCTCTATCCACCATTGAAGAACACCTTCAAAGCTTGAAGAGTTCATACAAGTCACAATTCATCCAACAAAACTCTACACATCCTTTGTTAATTCTCTAGGTAATGATCTCCTCTCCATTTCTATCCATTTAGTTTTCTTTTTTCTTCTCTTTTCCATCTTGTTCGAAATTTTAAGGTTATGGGATAGATGATTTGAGCTTAGAACAATGTAATTGGATGTATTAGATATGATAATTGGAGATTAAAATGGATCAAAACCAAGAATCCTAACATCTATGTTAATGCAGAATTTTTTGGGAAAATGATAGAATTTCTAATTTTCTTCTTTTGATCATGGATTCATGTTTAGTAGATGCTTAATTAGTGTTTGGAATGAAAAGGGATTGAAAGCCCTATGTTATTATGAAATTCAATTAGGGTTTGAATTATAAATTAGGGGTTTTTGCATGTTAGTTGTTTTTGGAATTGTAAGTGATTAATAGTTGTTATAATAGTTTGATTAGTGAATAAGTGATGTTAATTAGAGAAGAAAATCAACCCCTTAACATCTATATAAAACCAGAAATTTATAGAATAAATAGGAGTTGATACATGTTTGATATTAAGTGATGATTTGTTAGTTGATTATGTTGCAAATCATATTAGTTGATAATAGAAGTTAATTGGAAATTTTCTAAAAAAGTTTAATGAAGTATAAGAGGTAAAGATCACTATATAAACTGAGTTAAAAAGATGTTAAGATGTGTTTGCATGCATAAAAACGGTTCACATTAGACGTAGTTTAACGTCGTAAAAAATTGAACGAAAACCGACGACTTTTGAAAAATCGCGTAAGAGACGAATATCTAGTTGTAACTAAAAATCAAAAAGTCGGATGAAAATTCTAACTTCATATTACTGTTTATAATGAAATTTGGAATATTTTTCTAGTTGACATCATAAGCATCCGAGTTAATATAATATGGATTATAGTTGTAATCGAGAACTAGAACGCGTTTGGATTTTCTTTGTTGGTATAGTACTTGTTAGTTGAAATCCGACATTAGAACGTCGTGCTTTTGAACAAGTTGAGAAGGAGTTTGTCACGTACGGAGGTACGTGATGACTGCTTTAAGAATCCAGTTTCTAAAAAAGTTGGATACGAGAATTTAAAACGAACCTAAAACGTTATACGGCGAACTTGTCAATCAATTAGGGTTTCCACGGCAGTTTTGCGACCCTCGCCGGAAACTGTTATAACTTCCAGCTCAATTATCGGATTTGTGATCCATAAATTGGAGCGCGAACTAGACTTCCTAAGCTTTCTAATGGTACATGGCTCACCCCCTGTTTCCAAGTCCTCTGTTCTGGACAGCCTCCAGAGTTACTGGACTGTACAGTGAATTTTCAGTTTCTTGTTTTCTAAGTTGTTTAGTTCACAACTTAGCTTCTTTCAATCTTTTAAGCCGTTTTTATCTATCGAACATCTACCTACTGACCCTAAAGTCAAGTACAAGACCTCTAGTGATGGAGACCAGTCGAGACCTTATATCTTATCTTTTCTTTAAAGAAGTAATAAACGAGAAATTCCTTAAATCGTTCAAAGAATTAAAGTAAATCGCCTAAGTTGATTCTTTCCAATTTAGCTTCTCTTAATCTTTAAAGTCGTATTAGGATATCGACTACCATCCCTACTGACCTGAGAGTCAAGTATGAGATCTTCCAAGTTCTAAACGAGATTGGTACGAATCTCGTTTCCCGTTTAAGTAAAATGAATTAATTAAGCGTGCAAATGCCTAAAGAATAAAACAACTAAAACCTTCTTCGATTCTTTTTAATCGATTATCGTTACGACCCGTTTTTAAGTATATTTATTTTACGATGAAGGAGGAAGCCAACTGTAGAGAAAGGACGGAAGATCCAAAGATGGAAGCTTTTGCTTATAAGTTCTGTATTTACAAGGTGGGCTTTTATCTATATCAAATAAAATGTGGGTTTTTCCACAACTCGAAAGTATTATTTATCGCTTTGATAATTGTGTTTTCAAAGTGATAATCTTGGCATAAACTGTTTCAACTATTTTATGTGAGTTCTCTTGTACCTATCTGAGTTAACATTCGTGTTTTCCAGATTTCTGAGTTAACCTTCGGGTTTTCCAGACTTTTAGAGTTAATCTACTAGGTTAACTAACGATCGGCTTTGAGTTAGCTGCTAAGTGCTTTCCAGAGTTAGTGCACTTTGTAACCTGTGGTGTATGTGATATCCTGTTGAGGGGTACCAGCCACGGTGAATTAATTTTGGTCAAGATTGAACATAACATACTCTGAAAATGCTTGCGAAAGCTGCTTTATGCAAATCAGTTAGAAAATGTTTAGTAGGCACGTGCCTTTTCAATAAAACCCCGATGCGCTACAGTTATAAATGCCAGATTATTTATATATATGTTTATGATTTCGGCATCGTGCCCACTAAGTACGTTTGTACTTAGCCCTGCATTGTTTTCTAAATGTGCAGGTTGAAGCGACGGTGAGCGGCGACGGTTGATGTTGAGTTGAAAGATAGGATGCTTTAGTTAGAACTCTTCCGCTGCAGAACTCTAAATCTTTTCAAACACACCTTCTGAACAATACACTGTAGTTAAGTCTGTAATTTTGAACTTAGTCTCTTCTGTGTATTTTGTCGAGTAATCACTCGTGATTAACTCTTTCTTATTTATATTCAAGTTTTATTCATGGTTTAATGATGTCTTTTCATGTATGTTTAGTCGGTTAGCCCCCTTCTTCCCCGCTTCTTTAATCCAACCCCAGTCGCACCCCGGCTTCTGCCGTCCCTCGGGATTTGGGGCTGTGACAGAGTGATATCAGAGCATTGTTCGTTTTCTGCTCTGCTTCTGAGTCAATCTTCTAGTATGAGTTAGTGTGAGTCATTCTTTCTAGTATGAGTCATTTCTTTAAGTAATATCATAAAGTGATATATATATATACAAGTCTTCCTTTGAGTAGTAATATAGAGTATTCGTTTGAACTCTATATCGAGTCTTCTTTCGAGTCATAAGACACGATATTTGTGTACACTCTGGATCAGAGTTGTCTTTCCAAGTATAAGATAAGAGTTAAACTCTAAAGCTAAGATTGAGAACATAGATGTCAACTCAACCGCCCGCTACGTCGACTCAACAAGGAAAAGTGAAAGAATTTTATAATGAGATTTCTTTTTTTTTTTTTAAAAAGGGAATTTATGAGCAAGTATTCAAAAAAATTTAGAATGAGAATGAGTTGTGTTCCGAAATTAAGAATTTTTTATGGAAGTAAAATTTTTATACTCTATGTGATTGAATGATAGTACAAGTACTATCTTATGTGATTATTTGCGCAATAATTTCTTTCTTCTGAAAATTATTCGGACACAAGAATATAGTTGGATTTTAAGGAATTTTCCCGGTTCAATGAGAACGTAGACTTGAAACCTAAGAATTTTCCGGTTCTTCGAGGACTTAGACGTTTTTAAGAAACGTTGTTTTGAAATGATTTCGAAAGGAGATCCCTAACGCCAGAAGGACTTCCTCTGATGAATGTCACATGCGCTTAGTGACATGAATAAAGACTCGGCAAAGTCGATCTTTGTTTTACAACCCGATAAGAATTTCCTTCGAGGGAAATGAAATAAATAATGTTAAAATAAAGTAAATATGTACGAAAGGAATGAAAGAAACATATAGACGTGTGAGAAAAACGGGACTCCAAATTATTCGCGAAAAGGTTGAAACAAGAAGGTTAAATTGAAATAACGGAAGAGCCGAATGTTACCTTAGTTGTAAGGGCATGAACAAAGTCCCTTGGAGATGGCTTTGTTTTACTTATTAGGAGCCGTTCAAGTATTTGAATAGCTTAAAATGGTATTTTTCCTCTAGAAGATTGAGTATTCCGAGCTAAATTGGAGAGTTTCCAAAGATTTCTTTTTAAGAAGTAGTTGTGTGTGCAATTCGAGAATTGCTGCTCGATTTAGAAAAGTAAAATCTGTATGAAGTAATCAATAGAGCGAGACAGAAGTTCCAAGTGATTGAGGGACTGTTATGTGGACTTGATCAACCCACGTAATAAGAAACTCAGTAATATGGGTCTTATGCCCCGCTAGCAAAACCTTTTAGTATGGTATAAGTAGTTTAAAGAGAAGAATGTTACTTACGTATAAGTATCTTGTAACGACGTCGTTCCTTTTCTTTTCGTTTCTTTTTATAGTGTTCGCCTCGTTCGAACCTTGCGAAGAGAATTGTTTTACTATTAGGAGTCAAGCGTGAAGCTTGATTAAATTTTCTAACGACCGCTCGTTTTTAGCATTGACAAATAGAACTTGTTCTAAAAAGTTATTCTTAGGATATATTCCATTTCTCCGTTGGGAATTTATATTTTTTTATACTTCGTCCTTGAACAAAGAATACGACCCGTATGAGTATTATGATTAGTAAACGACAAAGTCTTTTGTAAATGAATGTTACTTTCGCATAAGTAACATGAACAAAGTATATGTGCTTTGTTTTAAAGAATCGATAAGAAATTTTTCCTTGAGAAAGAGATAAACGATTAATGAAAGAAAATAAGGAATTAAAGTAAGAAATTAAAAGAATGAGATAAGAAATGAGAATAAAACCTTGAAATTTTGTTTCTATATATTGTGAGTACGAGAGCAATTTTCTGTAAAATTTGCTAGATGTTTAAGATAAGGTATCATCTTACTGTTACTGATCCGTGTTTCTTAAAACACTTTGTAGGATGACTTCCAGTAGTGACACGGCTTCAGAGAATCAGTCTCCGCCATAGCGTACTTGGGCAGATCAGTTATTAGATAGGTATAGAGATTATGAGGCAAACCCGAGACACGACGTAGGACAGAGGATTAGTTACTTCTCGTCAGTTTATTATCCAGTCAGGCATACTATCCCAGAGAGTCAGGCTATACTTGACTTGGTTAGTCGTCTACCAGAGGAATGGCGTGGTTGGGCACACGACTCGGCATGGTATTACCTTGGGATGTTTGACGACGATATAGAGCCGACAGGTGATTACAATGGATTCGCCTTGGAGGTACACATGCGTTTCTTCGAGAGCAGACATATAACAGCATATCCTGTTCAGGCACATCCTCCCTACACTCACCTTCCGGTAGATTCAGAGTCAGAGCATGATGAGACGGGACCAGAGATGATTGTGCAGTTGGAGATCCCTTCAGTGATGGTACCTAGTATGGACACAAGAGAGTTAGTTGCAGAGACAACAGATGGCCTAGGGTTACCCGCTCCTTTCCAGCATGAGCCTTCTATGAGAGTTTAGGGACCATTTCAGTCAGGACCAGAGTATTTAGACACAGCCTCCCTATTACAGTTCCCATCATCTTACAGACCCCTTGATGAGATTTAAAAGGAGTTGGCCAGGGTTCGGACTGAATTTGAGGCAGGACCGTCCAGGATCCATTCCAGAGAGAAGTACGAGTCCTGTTCACTTCCCGACCACCTGCTGCCTCTGAAGAAGCGGGCATCAGTGACCTGTTGGGACTACCCGGTTTCAGATTCAGAAATGACAGTTATAGATGTGCCTGTACCACCATCACTTACACTTGCGGATGGCACCACTTTGAGGGTCGACGAGGCGCTTAAATTTGCTTTCGGTTTAGAGTCAGAGGATGAGGACCCGGATAAGGATCTGGAAGAGGACACTGATGAGGATTCGGATGAGGATCCGGACGAGGATCCCGAGGAGAATTAGGCCATAGTAGGCAGTGGTGACTTGACCGCAGTTTGTTAAGCAAGACGTCAGAGACGTATAGTAGCATAGTAGCCTTTGTCATGTACATAGCCGGATCAGTAACTAGATAGTTTTGTAGTGCTCCATCGGATACGGAATTTTATGAATCGTTCCCGTTCTAGTACTTTCAGTAGTACGGTAATGCAATATGTTAGTGCATTCTGTACACATAGGCAGTTAGTCTAGTTTAGACTCGTTGTAGTCTAGTTTTGTATAAGTCCTTGTTAAAGGCAAAACTAACATAATCTTTTGATGTATATATATAATATACATGACCCATTAGAGGGTTTTAGTCACAAGAAGTTTCATATGAATCGTATAACTAAACCAGAATATTAAACAAAACTCGTGTAACGGGAGTTTAACTTAACCTTGAAGGTTAAAAGTTGAGAGAAATAGAGTCAAAGTTAATTTGTTATTCTTGTTTATGTGAAAGTATTAAGTGGGGAAAGAAAAGGGTTAGTGAGAAAATGAAGGTTTAGAAACAAGTGCTAATAAGAAAAATGTTGTATCTTACAGTCTTAAAAATGTCGCTGAGAGCTGTTAACGATTGAAGAGGACCTGATAATCCTAGAGAGTCTGATAGAGGTCAAGAACAACGTATAAGAGAGGAAAGACAAAAACACCCAAAAACCTTTTCACTTCCCCTATCTCCTCAACGTCATAGCATTGAGGATTTATTCTTCGGAAGCAAACCACCATATTTCGAAGGATCTGGTAATTCGAGTGAGGCCGAGCAATGGATACATACTATAGAGAGAATCTTTGAACCAATTAGACTTAGTGATGAAGAGCGCCTAGCATGTGCTGGGTATCAGCTATCAGGACCAGCTAAATATTGGTGGAAGACTAGCCAGAGAATTATGCCGGTAGAACAAACGGCTCTAACCACTTGGAATGATTTTAAGGTGGCATATTATGATAAGTATGTATACAACCAAGTGAAAACTGAAGAAGAAATAGCAAGGAAACTTCAGGGAGAACTTAAGTACGAACTGGGAAGGGCAGTAGCCAGACAGGAGGGACTGAGTTATGCAGAACTACTAGAACGAGTCCGTGAAATAGAGGCATTAGTACCTAATAAAGGAAATATGGTAAAATCCACACCAGCACCAAACCAGACTTCAACCCAAAATCGTCCCAACAATAATATCAACGATAAAGGAAAAAGGAAATGGGAAGGGAGTAGTAGTAATTGTTACCAGTACCGCAACAAGCAAGGAAAACAGAATAGTGCTCGGCAAGGTTTCCACCAACCAGGGAAAGGAAGTAACTATGGAAAGAAAGTAGGACAAAAGAGTAAGCCGCAGAAAAATGAACAATCTGGTCAAGGCAAGAGAAGCCATCTACTAGGACAGCTGCAAGGGTAGCCAAGGAACAGTAACCAAGGAAAAATCACTAATCCAGATTACCCTAAGTGTAATAAGGAACACCCTGGTATTTGTTTAGCAAAAACTAGTGTTTGCTTCAACTGTGGATGTAAGGGGCATGTTAAGAGGGATTGTCCTGAGCCGTGGCAAGCAGTAGAACATAAACGAGAATTTTCTACTTGTTCTAGATGTGGTAAGAAGCATGAGGGTGCGTGTTTGGCAAACACGGATAAATGTTTTAATTGTGGGCAGACGGGGCATATAAGGAGGAGTTGTCCGACGCTGCTCCGGACGGCAAAACCAAATCAGTACGGCCAGCTTCAACCATTAAATACCATTCAAGTCCAGTCACAGCCACAGCTGATGCAATCACAACAGAATGCGAACGCATACATGTTTAGGCAGGAAAGGCTTAATGAAGGAAAGGGAGATCTAGCAGGTATTGGACGAACCTTAAAAAAAAAATTTTACCCTGTCAAAATTGTTGACCCAGACTAGAACTTTACACCAGTTTTCCAGTACCTTTTGACCATACTAGAGCGTTATATTCATTTGACTAGTACCCTCTGGCACTATAGGACTAAGACTAGAACGCTCTAATTTTGAAATCAGAACAACTACGCTTTAGGGAGTATTGATGACCTCAGAGAGTTAACCCCTTAGTTTCATTAAGCAATCGATTGGGAAGTAATAAAATGTACTATATGTATAAATTTAGGAATAGACTAGTTGTTTGAGAATTACCACGATTCTCGACAACGAGAGAAAAATCTCTTTTAAAAAAAAATCCCAAATAGAGAACCTACATAATTATATGAAATATTATCTGATTTATCACCAGATTGACGCGTAGGTTTCACGATCGACTTAGAACTACAAGTAGCTCCCAAATTAAAGGTTTTATGTAGAATGGTATCAAAGGAGTTAGAGGAGCTTAAGATCCAACTGCAAGAGTTGTTAGATGACGATTTCTTTAGACAAATGTTTTCACCATGGAAAATATTTTAGATGTTCATCATCAAAGAAAGATGATTCTGCAAGAAGGTATATAGGCTGTCAAAAGTTAAATAGAGATAACCCTTAAGAGTAAGTATCCTTTAACGAGAATAGAAGACCCCTGATAAACTTAAAAAGGGAACAAGTACAATTGTGAGGATAGACTTAAGGTCTAAGCATTTTTAGTTAAAGGATAAACTGGTGATATGCCCAAAAATTCTCTTTCAAACCAGATAAAACTACTACAAATACTCAGTTATGCCGTTAGTCGGCTAGTGCTCCGTAGTATTCTTGAACCATATGAATAGAATTTTTCCACCTAGACTTAGAAAAGAATTCATTTTAATATTTATCGATGACAATTTCAGTTATCCCAAGAAAGAAGATGAATATGAAGAACACATATGAATAATACTAGAAATACTTAGAGTCGAGAAATTAGATGCCAAGTTCAGAAGAGCAAGTTCGAGTGAAGAAGAAATAATTCTTGGACATATAGTGTCGACAGAAGATGTTAAGACAGATTCATGCCAAGGTAGAGGTAGTACTCAAATGATAAATCGCCTACCAGTCTGAATGAAATAAGAAGTTTCCAAAGTTGGACAGTTATAATAGAAGTTTCCATTAAGAATTTTTTTTTATTATAATTACTAAGACTTATGACACAACTACATAGAAGAAAAGAATAAATGTACAGACAATTGTGGAATAGGAACGCAGACGTTCTAGGAAAAGTTGATCATTACCCCAGATTTAGCTCTCCCAAAAACGATAAGGAATACGAGATGGATGTTAACGCTACAAAGAATGAGACAGTATGATATAAATGCAAAATGAGAAAGTGATAGCTTACGATTCACGATACGTTAATACCAGGAAATTGAATATCCAACCTACGACTTAGAACTTGCAGCCGTAGAGCTGGCATTGAAAATTCGGACACACCATCTATATGGTACAAGGAATGAGATCTTCACAGATCATAAGAATTAGGAGCGTGTATCCGAGCAAAGGAATTAACATAAGACAAAGGAGATAGCTCTAACTAGTAAGATATTACGTTTGTGAAAATAATTACCATCTAGGTAAAGTCAAGAGTAAGAATAGATACGCTGAGTCGTAAGACTCCAACTAAGTTTAGGGTATCTTTTCGTCGGAAAAGAGACACTTATATGAGGATTCGAAAAGATAGATATAGAAAAATGCATGATGCATCAGCATCAATCGCAGGGCGAATAGCGGCACAAGTAGCTATATCAAATTACGAGAAAAGTTATAAGTATCAAGAGAAAGGACGAGTCAATGGATAAGCCTCGACTAAGGATAAGAATGGATAAACCAGACAGCGACTCTGAAGCAATGAGTTTGTGATAGAAATTTAAGAGTGGACTTAGTAATTCCGATGACGACGAGATGGTTGTAGGTTACAAGGCAGAAAAGTCAGATAGCAAACCTAACTTTAGTACCGCTTCTCACTTCCAGTTGGATGGACAATCCGAGAAAACGATTCAGGTATTCGTTGATATGCTAAGAACAATAATAATAACCGAAGAGCGAATTGAAGAACATGTAGTCAACAACCGAATTGTTATAACAATAACTATTAAGCTACGATAGGTATTACGACTTACGAGACCTTGTGGAAGAAAAGATTTACATAGCTGCCTTATTGTTATAAGGTAGGTGAAAGCAAAAATTTAGGACCCAATGCGGTCAATGAAATGATCGAGATCATTCGATAGATTTAAGTCAGAAGAAAACGAGTTTTAAAGAAGACAAAAGTCCTAAGTATATACAATAATTCAAACTTAATAATCAAGAAGGAAAATGAAAGCTCCTTAAGTTTTCTCCGTTAAAGACAAACATTAGTTTCGTGTCAAGTTCAAACTTCGACAAAGATCTATATAATTAGTAAGTAACTTGGGAAAGGTAGCTCCAATATGAATAAGTTATGGCTTTATCGCCAAGTTTATGAAATACTTATTTTAAGTATATCTCATTTCGATGAAGTAACGTATATTCGTTTTTATACACGAAGTTCTATCAGCAAGACGTCGTTCTTGAAATCGACTAAATTTATTAGGAAAGATCGAAAGCGATCTTAGATCGAAAAGAGCAAAAGTTAAAAAGCAATTCGAGACGAATAATAATAGCATTATAAGATCATCACAGGCAAGAGAAAGCCACGTCGAGTAAGAAGTACTTCAAGCAGTTAAAGAGGATAAGCAAATTTCGGGACGAAATTTTTGTAAGGGGGGTAGGATGTAATGCCCCGTAAAATCCTTACGTTCTAACATTTAAAGTTAATTAAATAAATGACTTTGCACGCCTAAATTTATAATTTTTGAATTCTAAGGCTAATGGTCGAATCCGTTATTAAAAATAAATTACAGAAGTCTGCTAGACGGCTACTGTATTTAGGGTTAGAGCGTACGAAAAATTCTTAGTTTGTAAACTAAGAACAGAAAACCGTTTAATTTTACGTTTACAAAATCGCAATACGAACACGCCCAGAAAGTTTGTTTTTACGATTTTCCGGACGAAACTTGGGCTTGTCGTCCCGAGTTTTTGTCAAAATAAATTTTATAAATTTATTTTCTAATTAAGTTCATACACTAGAATTTTCAAGTCAAATCGAATCGTGACGATTTTTGTACCGAACAACATTTTTCGTCGTTCGTTTTCCCGTAACGTAGGATCGCGCCGGAAAAACCCGTAACCCTTTAAACCACCTCCATGCAGCCGACACCTCACCTCATGAGTGGCAAACATGCATGTTGACTTGTGTAATTAAGTGACACCAAGTCTACACTTTATACAACTTTCAAACTATTCATCATAACCAAAACTTGAACAAAAATCATTTTCATCCCATTTCTCTCTCTTTTTTTTCGGCTGCACCACTCCATTCTTCATCATCTACATCTTCTCCACCTCTATCCACCATTGAAGAACACCTTCAAAGCTTGAAGAGTTCATACAAGTCACAATTCATCCAACAAAACTCTACACATCCTTTGTTAATTCTCTAGGTAATGATCTCCTCTCCATTTCTATCCATTTAGTTTTCTTTTTTCTTCTCTTTTCCATCTTGTTCGAAATTTTAAGGTTATGGGGTAGATGATTTGAGCTTAGAACAATGTAATTGGATGTATTAGATATGATAATTGGAGATTAAAATGGATCAAAACCAAGAATCCTAACATCTATGTTAATGCAGAATTTTTTGGGAAAATGATAGAATTTCTAATTTTCTTCTTTTGATCATGGATTCATGTTTAGTAGATGCTTAATTAGTGTTTGGAATGAAAAGGGATTGAAAGCCCTATGTTATTATGAAATTCAATTAGGGTTTGAATTATAAATTAGGGGTTTTTGCATGTTAGTTGTTTTTGGAATTGTAAGTGATTAATAGTTGTTATAATAGTTTGATTAGTGAATAAGTGATGTTAATTAGAGAAGAAAATCAACCCCTTAACATCTATATAAAACCAGAAATTTATAGAATAAATAGGAGTTGATACATGTTTGATATTAAGTGATGATTTGTTAGTTGATTATGTTGCAAATCATATTAGTTGATAATAGAAATTAATTGGAAATTTTCTAAAAAAGTTTAATGAAGTATAAGAGGCAAAGATCACTATATAAACTGAGTTAAAAAGATGTTAAGATGTGTTTGCATGCATAAAAACGGTTCACATTAGACGTAGTTTAACGTCGTAAAAATTTGAACGAAAACCGACGACTTTTGAAAAATCGCGTAAGAGACGAATATCTAGTTTTAACTGAAAATCAAGAAGTCGGATGAAAATTCTAACTTGATATTAATGTTTATAATGAAATTTGGAATATTTTTCTAATTGACATCATAAGCATCCGAGTTAATATAATATGGATTATAGTTGTAATCGAGAACTAGAACGCGTTTGAATTTTCTTTGTTGGTATAGTACTTGTTAGTTGAAATCCGACATTAGAACGTCGTGCTTTTGAACAAGTTGAGAAGGAGTTTGTCACGTACGAAGGTACGTGATGACTGCTTTAAGAGTCCAGTTTCTAAAAAAGTTGGATACGAGAATTTAAAACGAACCTAAAACATTATACGGCGAACTTGTCAATCAATTAGGGTTTCCACGGCAGTTTTGCGACCCTCGCCGGAAACTGTTATAACTTCCAGCTCGTTTATCGGATTTGTGATCCGTAAATTGGAGCGCGAACTAGATTTCCTAAGCTTTCTAATGGTACAGGGATCACCCCTTGTTTCCAAGTCCTCTGTTCTGGACAACCTCCAGAGTTACTGGACTGTACAGTGAATTTTCAGTTTCTTGTTTTCTAAGTTGTTTAGTTCACAACTTAGCTTCTTTCAATCGTTTAAGCCGTTTTAATCTATCGAACATCTACCTACTGACCCTAAATTCAAGTACAAGACCTCTAGTGATGGAGACCAGTCGAGACCTTATATCTTATCTTTTCTTTAAAGAAGTAATAAACGAGAAATTCCTTAAATCGTTCAAAGAATTAAAGTAAATCGCCTAAGTTGATTCTTTCCAACTTAGCTTCTCTTAATCTTTAAAGTCGTATTAGGATATCGACTACCATCTCTAATGACCCGATAGTCGAGTATGAGATCTTCGAAGTTCTAAACGAGATTGGTACGAATCTCGTTTCCCGTTTAAGTAAAACGAATTAATTAAGCGTGCAAATGCCTAAAGAATAAAACAACTAAAACCTTCTTCGATTCTTTTTAATCGATTATCATTACGACCCGTTTTTAAGTATATTTATTTTACGATGAAGGAGGAAGCCAACTGTAGAGAAAGGACGGAAGATCCAAAGTTGGAAGCTTTTGCTTATAAGTTTTGTATTTACAAGGTGGGCTTTTATCTATATCAAATAAAATATGGGTTTTTCCACAACTCGAAAGTATTATTTATCGCTTTGATAATTGTGTTTTCAAAGTGATAATCTTGGCATAAACTGTTTCAACTATTTTATGTGAGTTCTCTTGTACCTATCTGAGTTAACATTCGTGTTTTCCAGATTTCTGAGTTAACCTTCGGGTTTTCCAGACTTTTAGAGTTAATCTACTAGGTTAACTAACGATCGGCTCTGAGTTAGCTGCTAAGTGCTTTCCAGAGTTAGTGCACTTTGTAACCTGTGGTGTATGTGATATCCTGTTCAGGGGTACCAGCCACGGTGAATTAGTTTTGGTCAAGATTGAACATAACATACTCTAAAAATGCTTGCGCAAGCTGCTTTATGCAAATCAGTTAGAAAATGTTTAGTAGGCACGGGCCTTTTCAACAAAACCCCGATGCGCTACGGTTATAAATGCCAGATTATTTATACATATGACTATGATTTCGGCATCGTGCCCACTAAGTACGTTTGTACTTAGCCTTGCATTGTTTTCTAAATGTGCAGGTTAAAGCGACAGTGAGCGGCGACGGTTGATGTTGAGTTGAAAGATAGGATGCTTTAGTTAGAACTCTTCCGCTGCAGAACTCTAAATCTTTTCAAACACACCTTCTGAACAATACACTGTAGTTAAGTCTGTAATTTTGAACTTAGTCTCTTCTGTGTATTTTGTCGAGTGATCACTCGTGATTAACTCTTTCTTATTTATATTCAAGTCTTATTCATGGTTTAATGATGTCCTTTCATGTATGTTTAGTCGGTTAGCCCCCTTCTTCCCCGCTTCTTTAATCCAACCCCAGTCGCACCCCGGCTTCTGTCGTCCCTCGGAATTTGGGGCTGTGACAATAGTATGCTTAGAATTATGTTTTATGGATCGAATCATGAAGAAAATCATTCCCCTTTGCATATTGAAATTACCGAAATTTTTATAGATTTTAGGGGTTTTTTCTAGTTCGATTTTCTTGTTGTTTGATAGATGAATTAGTGTTCTACATGTTGTTAATTGACTTCATGAATTAAATTTGAATTTTCTAAAAATAAAAATCAAAATGTAAGAGAAGAACAAGTGAGGATTTGATGAAGAAGATGATATGATATGCATGATTTGTTAATGGAAATGAGATGTAGTATGTATGTAGATGAATATATATTTATTTGGAATTTTTCTAAAAATAAATTAAAAAATGTAAGAGACGGAAATCCATCGATAAGTTGAAGCTCGTTAATGATATGAGAATATGGTTTGCATATTATTAATGCTTGATAGATGATGATCGTTGTTGTAAAATTTGAACGAAAACGGAGAACGTCGGAATTTTGTTAAGAGACGAGCAATCGACGATAAGTCGTGAATAGATAATGTTTTAGGTTTGTGATTTGAACCTATGATAATTTTGTTAGTTAATGATCGTAACCGTAAAGTTTGAACGAATTCTAAGAAGATTTGATTTTTGATAAGAGATGGAGAATCAAGATTAAAAGCCGATAGAAAAGTCGAATAAGGAAAACCTTTTTAATAATAATGATTGTTATGGATTGACGAACGATATTGTAGTTAACGACTTTTCCATTCGAGATACGAGATGTTATGAGTTATAGTTAAGAAACGAGAAGTGGATGAACGAAAATGAAATAGGATTTGAATTTGAAATTTGATTTGGTATGGTAATTGGTTAGTTGAAAATGATGAGGAAATGCTCGTCGTTTGTGTAATCAAAAGACGTGAATGTGAACCCGATTAAGGGATATTGCATGTTGACTGTATTGAGGTGGAAATTTCGTGAAAATAAAAGTGGAATAGTATTGATCGAACCTAGGGAATCGTGCGTCGAGATTTGTCGAGCATTAGGGTTTCGCGCGACTGTTTTGCGACGTTTCACGGAAACTGTCATAACTTCTAGCTCGCTTAACGAAATCGAGATCCGTAAATTGGAGAGTAAACTAAACACCCATGGCTTTATTTTAGTATAAATTACATCTCCTGTTTAAGAATTTTCTGTTCTGTGCGAACGCCAGAACTACTGTATTGTGCAGTAAGTTTCCAAAACTTAATTTCCTAAGTTGAATCCTTTTCAACTTCGTTCCTTGTGAACTTTTAAGTCGTTATGAGATATCGACATCAATTATCTACTGACCTAAGTGTCGAGTAATGAGCCAAGTAAGTTTGTGAACGAGAATGGACCGAGTCTCGTTTATTCGTTAATCAAAAGAAAGTAGTAAAATGCAAACGCCTAAAAGACTAAAACCGATTTCGATTTCCTGTTTCTTTTATCGTTGTGATCAAGTTTATTAAATTTGTATATTTCCGATAAAAGGAGGAAGTCAGCACCGAGGATAGGAGGGAAGACCAGAGACGGAAGCTCGTATTATAGTTCTGTAGTCAGTTAGGTGGGCTTTTCTATATACGAACTAAAATGAGCGATGCTCGAAAATCTTTTATTTACAAGCTTTGATAATTATGTTTTCAACGTGATAATCAGAGCATGAAATGATTTGTTTTTATGTGAGTTCTCTTGTACCCTTCTGAGTTAGCCGACCTGCTATCCAGAATTATTAGTTAGCCGACTTGCTAACTAAAATGATCAGACTTTGAGTTAGCCGACTTGCTATCCAAAGTTAGTGTACACAGTAGCCGTTGTGTGTGCAACCCTGTTGAGGGGTGGCCAGCCACGGTGATAATTATTGGGCAAGATTGAACGTAACATATGAGAAAAATGGTTGCGCAAGCTACATTGTGAAAATGAGTAAGAAAATGTTTAGTACACACGGGAATTTATTGAAAAACCCCGATGTGCTACAGAAATAAGATGTCTGATTATCTATACTTATGATATGTTTTCGGCAATGTGCCCACTAAGTGTTTTTGTACTTAGCCCTGCATATGTTTTATAAAATGTGCAGGTTGAGCGACGGGAGCGGCGGTGGTTGATGTTGAGTAGAATGGTTTTAGGAAAGAAGATCAGAGTCTAAGTTCTACGTTTTTCCGCTGCCAAACTCTAAACTCTTTTGCGTTGATGTATATATCTTTTTGAGTCTAAGTTCATACATTAACTTAGTTTCTTTTGAGAACATCCTTGTCGAGTGATCCTTCAAGAGCAACTCTTTCTTTAATGAAGTCTTGTTCATAGTAGTTTATTCTGTTATTAATGTCTGTTGATTCGTTTATTCTTATTCATCCCCCTTCTTCCCCGCTTCTTTAATCCAACCCCTAGTCGCACCCCGGCTTTGCCGTCCCTTGGGATTTGGGGCTGTGACAGAGTGGTATCTGAGCAATCGTTTCTGCTCTGCATACGAATTTCTTTCAAGTAGTAAGATAGAGTATTTGTATATACTCTATACCCGAGTCTTCCTTCAAGTAAAGTTAAGTCGTAACACTAAGTTTAAGAGTGTAGACGACAACTCAACCCCCCGCTACGTCGACTCAATCAAAGAAAGAAAAGTAAGGAAAGAAATTCAGAAGTATGATTTCTTTTAAGAAGAAATTTTTGATTAAGTATGCAAGACATTTTGAATAAAGTATGCAAGTATGATATGAGATTAAATATGCCAAGTATGATTTAATTGAAGTATAAGAGTTATACTTTGTGAAATTACGTGAACTATGTGAAAGCATGAATGCTATACTATGTGAAAGTATGTGAAATTATGTGAGATGTAATTTCCTTGTTTGAAATGTTTTATTGGCATGAGAATTTAGACAAATTCTAAGGCCTTCCCGATTCTTTGAGAACATAGACGTTCTAAGAAGCGTTGGTTCTAAAAATTTCCAAGAAATGATCGGATCGGAAAGGGCAGATTAAATGGAATCAAAGCGACTAAACGAATGTCACCTGCGTAAAGTGACATGAACAACAAACTCGTTGGAGTCAACTTGTTCTTTTTAAATAAAAGCCGTAAGAATTTCCTTTTAAGGAAATAACTAAAGAATAACAAGAAGAATAAGAACGAATAAGTTAATAAGTTAAAAGAATGAAAAGAAATCGTCAAGAAATTTTCTTCGAGCAAGAAATAAAGTGAGAAAGTAAAAGAATAATAAGCAAAAGGATGAAAATAAAATCGTGAATTTTTTTTTATATATATATGTATTGTTTAAGTGCAATTTTCTTGAAATTGCTAGATGATTAAGATAAGCTGTGATTAAGTGATTTAAGTATTGCAATTTTGAATAATGGAATATTCTGATTGTAATTTAAGAATTATTTAAGATAAGTTAATTACTCTACCAGTTACTGATCTGTGTTCTCTTAAAACTTTGTAGGATGCCTGCTACACGTGTTACAGCTTGGAAGAGTCGACCTGTGAGACAGCATACAGTAGTTGATGAGATTTTAGACGAGTACCATGACTATGAGGTGGATCCGAATCATGACATTGGACAGTTGGTTAGTGACTTCGCTGCACGCTTCTACGCAGCCCGTCACTTCGTTTCTGAGTATCAGGCGATGGCCGACTTGACTGTACGGCTGCCCGACGAGTGGCATGGTTGGGCGCATGCTATATCCTGGTACCACATTGCAGTGATCGGTGATGACCCCGAGCCGATCGGCGACTTTGTTGGTTTTGCCTTAGCCATACATAGGCAGTTCTTTCACAGTCGGGTTATGTGGACTATCCCAGTTGAGGAGCACTTACCCTACCTTCACATTCCGATAGAGGCTGAGGCCGAGTTTGAGCCTAAGCCGTTAGCCCTAGACCCTGAGTTTGCCGCACTGTTGGAGCTGCCGCTAGTGTTGTCACCTGTTGAGGGATTAGTTCTAGGAGACGAGTACCTAGAGAGAGACGCAGAACTTGCTGTGATGCTTGAGTTACCATCTCTTCTCACACCACTTGAGGAGATCTATGCAGATTGGACGAGAGTCCGGGGACAGGATGAGGCGGGCCCATCTAGGGCCCGTTCTACAAAGGTATATGCGTCCAGTTCACTTCCTGAGCACCTTCTTCCCCTGAAGAAGCGTGCAGTGGTATCCAGTTCAGACTACCTGATTTCAGACTCCGAGAGGACTACTTCTGATGTGCCTTCACCACCACCACTTACACTTCTGGACAGCACTACTTTGAGTGTTGACGAGGCACTTTAGCTCGTCTTTGGTTAAGATTCTGAGGAGGAGGATCCGGAGGAAGATCCAAAGGAGGACCCGATGGAGGATGACCCTGAGGAGGACCCTGAGGAGGCCCCCGAGGAGTTGCAGGCCGTAGAGGGCAGTAGTGACTCGACAGCAGCTTGTTGAGCAAGGCGTCTTAGACGCGTAGTAGTAGTAGAAGTTCTTTTGTCTTGTAAATAGTCAGATCAGTAACTATTCTTTTGTAGTACTCTAAACGGATACGAAGTTTTTGGGATCATTTCCGTTCTAGTACTTCCAGTAAATACGGAGATGCAACTTGTTAGTGCACCCGGTTCATAGATAGGCAGTTAGCCTAGTTTAGACTAGTCATAGTCTAACCTTTTGTATAAGTCCTCGTTGGAGGCAAAACAATATTCTTTTTGATGTGTATATATATATATATATATATATATATATATATATATGATGACCCGAGAGTGGGCTTAAATCTTGTGAAAAGTTTCTTCTAAGTGCGATTAGAAGAAAAAGTTTAGATGAATATTCTGGTTTAACCGAGAAGTTAAAAGTTTAAAGAGCTAAGTATCGAAGTTATTATCAGTTTTCTTTTCCGTGAAATTGTTTAAGTTGAGAAAAGGTTTAGTAAGTAAAAGAAGGCTTAAAAGTAAGGTGCTAATGAGAGTTTTGTTCTTATAGTTTCAAAAGAAAATATGCCGCCGAGAATAGTTAACAACCGAGGAAGGCCTGGTAGGCCCAGGGGACGTGGTAGACGTCCAGCACAGAATTATAGGGAGGAAGAACAGGAACATCATGATACCCCTCCACCACCATCACCATCACCACCTCCACCACCATCCCGTCGTGACATTGAGGACTTGTTCCTTAAAAGAAACCCACCTATATTCAACGGATCTGGTAGCCCAAGTGATGCTGAGCTTTGGGTGCGATCTATCGAAAGGATTTTCAAACTTCTCAGATGTACTGATGAGGAGCGACTACTGTGTATCGTGTTCCACCTTTCCGAACCAGCTGACTACTGGTGGGAAGCTCGGCAGAAGGTTATACCCGCAGAGCATCTGGCTCGTTTTACCTGGGAAGAATTCAAGGAAGCACTATATGATAAGTACGTACCAAAGACCTATAGAGCTCAGAAGGAGGCTGATAACTATAACTTGAAGCAAGGGAAGATGACAGTCACAGAATATGACGCCAAGTTTTGTGAGTTGTCGAGGTATGCGCCTGCTCAGGTGGATACCGAAGATAAAATAACAAAGAAGTTCCGTGGGGGACTGAAACATGAGTTTGGAATCGCATTAGCCAATCATGGAGGACTAAGCTATACTGAAGTTTTAGGGCGAGCCCTAGAGATGGAGGCCGTAGTGCCTGATGAAAGAAAAGCAATAACAACCGCACCAGCCCCAACCCAGAATCAAAACCGAGGCTATTACAACAACAACAATAACAACTACCAGGGGAAAAGAAAGTGGGAAGGGGGAAATAGTAGTGGCTATAACCAGAACTACAACAACCAAGGAAATCAAAGAAGTGGCAACCAGCAAGGCTATCAGCAGCCTAATCAGAACAACAACTATGGAAAGAAACCATAGCAAGGAAACAATTAGTCGGGGTTGTTTCTTCAGGGAAATAGACAGTCAGGGTCAGGAAGAGGAAATAACCAGCAGAATCAGCCACAGGGACAAGAAAGGAATTACAACCATGGAAGTGTAATAGGACACACCCCGGTGTTTGTCAAGCAGGCATGGGGGTTTGCTTTAACTGTGGACAGAAAGAACATATGAAGAGAGAGTGCCCGAAGCCACTGAAAGCGGCAAGACAGAACTAGTACGGACAACCCCAGCCTTTGAGGGCAATTCAAGCGCAGCCGCAGCAGCAGATGACCCAGCAGCAGTTCCAGCAGGACGCTCAACAGCAACAGAATGCAAGGGCATGTGCGATCAAACAGGGTGCGCAGAATAAAGGAAAAGGAAACCTAGCAGGTATGGGAAAACTTCACAATATCCCTATTAAGATACTATTTGATACTGGCGCATCGCATTCTTTTTTTGCTGGTTCGTGTGCGGATAACTTAGATATCAGACCTGTACGAGCTGAACACGCTATGAGAGTAGCTACACCTTCAGAAGAGATCACTACTTCCACGCATGTTTGCTCTAACCTAGAATTAGAAATCGGAACTCTTAAGGTTAAGGCGAACAATTTGAATGTTATGATAATGTGGGACGTAGATATAATCTTAGGAATGGACTGGTTGTCAGAGAATTATGCCACGATTCTCTGCAATGAGAGGAAAATCTCTTTCCAACCACCAGGAAAAGAACTGACAGAATTTCATGGGATTGCAATGGGCAAGAGAGTACCGATAATATCTGCCTTACAAGCCAAGAAGTTGATGAAGAAAAAGGGTTGCACCGCTTATCTCGTATACTTAGTTGGAGAACCAGGAGCCGAGAAGACCATTCAAGATGTGAAAGTTTTTAACGAATATGAAGACGTCTTTCCAGAATTTTTACCTGGTTTAACACCCGACCATCACATAGATTTCTCTATTGGCATAGAACCAGGATCGGCCCCCAAATCGAAAGCCCCATATAGGATGGCACCGAAAGAACTAGAAGAGTTTAAGATCCAGCTACAAGAATTGTTAGACCTTGGTTTCATTAGATCGAGTGTTTCACCTTGGGGAGCACCTGTTTTGTTTATCAGAAAGAAGGATGGTTCTATGAGGATGTGCATAGACTATCGTGAATTAAATAAACACCCTTAAAAATAAGTATCATTTGCCAAGGATAGAAGACCTTATTGATCAGCTTAAGGGCGCAGGAGTCTTTTCGAAGATAGATTTAAGATCTGGGTATCATCAATTGAAAATCAAACCCGAAGATATACCTAAGACTGCTTTCCGAACCAGATATGGCCATTATGAATTCCTAGTTATGCCATTCGGTTTGACTAACGCTCCCGCCGTATTCATGGATCTCATGAATAGAAATTTTCACCCATACTTAGACAAATTTGTTTTAGTATTCATTGACGACATTCTCATTTACTCCAAGAATGAAGAAGAACACAAGGAATACTTGAGAATAGTTTTAGAAACGCTTAGAGCCGAGAAGCTTTACGCCAAATTCAGTAAGCGCGAGTTTTGGCTGAAGGAAGTAATGTTCCTTGGACACATCGTGTCAGTAGAAGGCATCAAGGTGGATCCTGCCAAGGTAGAGGCAGTACGCAATCGGAAATCGCCAACAAGTCCGAACGAAATTAGGAGTTTCTTAGGTTTGGCCGGTTATTACAGAAGATTCATCGAAGGATTTTCAACGATTGCTAGACCTATGACGCAACTACTTCGGAAGGAAAACAAGTATAAATGGACGGATGAATGCGAGAAGAGTTTTCAGACACTCAAGGAGAAATTAACCACAACACCAGTGTTGGCTCTGCCAGAAGCAAATAAGGAATACGTGGTCTATACAGATGCTTCGAAGAACGGATTAGGTTGTGTTTTGATGCAAGACGGAAAGGTGATAGCTTATGTTTCACGACAACTTCGACCTCATGAAGTTGAGTATCCAACCCACGACTTAGAACTAGCAGCCGTTGTGCATGCGCTGAAGATTTGGAGACACCATCTCTATGGTGTCAGGGTTGAGATTTTTACGGACCATAAGAGTTTGAAGTACTTTTTCGAGCAAAAGGAATTGAACATGAGGCAAAGACGATGGCTCGAATTAGTCAAGGATTATGATTGCAGAATCAACTATCATCCAGGAAAAGCAAATGTGGTAGCTGACGTGCTGAGTCGCAAGACCCCAATCAAGTTAGGATGTCTCTTTGTTGAGGAAGAAGCTCTGGTAAGAGAATTTGAGGAAATGGACTTAGAAGTGCTGGATGCACCTGAAACGATAACAAACCATATAGCAGCACTCGAAGCTACATCAGACTTACGAGAAAGAATTATAAGTGCGTAGAGAAAGGACGAATCAATGGAGAAGCTTCGACTAAGGATAAAAACGGATAAACCGGACGGTTTTTCGAGGCACTTGATAATGCAATTTTGTTTGAAGGCAGACTTTGTATCCTTGAAGACAACGAACTGAAGAACGATATCATGAGTGAGGCTCACGATACGCCATACACAGCACACCCAAGGAGTACGAAGATGTATCAGGACTTAAGAAAGAATTTTTGGTGGAACGGTTTGAAACGAGACGTTGCCTCGTTTGTAGCAAGATGTTTGGTTTGTCAACAAGTGAAAGCTCTACACCAAAGATCATATGGATTGTTACAGCCATTAAGTATTTTACAATGGAAATGAGAGGATATAGCTATGGATTTTGTGACAGGTTTGCCTAAGTCAAGAAGAGGAAACACTGCCATCTGGGTAGTTATTGATAGACTCACCAAATCAGCTCATTTTCTACCGATTAAGATTACCTATGGGTCAGAGAAGTTAGCACAGCTGTATGTCCGTGAGATTGTACGTCTGTACAGAATACCAAAGTCGATAACATCAAATAGAGATGCCAAATTCACTTCGAGATTTTGGATCACGATGCAGAAAGAGTTAGGGACCGAACTTAACATTAGTACAGCTTTTCACCCCAGACGGATATACAATCCGAGAGAACGATTCAGATACTCGTTGATATGCTAAGAACGGTAGTATTGGATCGAAGCGCGAATTGGGAAAAGATCTTACATTTAGTTGAATTTGCATACAATAACAGTTATCAGGTGACGATAGGAATGACGCCTTACGAGGCTTTGTATGGAAAGAAATGTAGATCACCACTTTATTGGGATGAAGTAGGTGAAAGAAAGAACCTAGGACCCGATGCGGTCAGTGAAATGATCGAGGTCATTCGTCAGATTAGAGTAAGAATGAAAGAGGCCCAGAGCCGACAAAAGTCTTACGCCGACGATCGTCGAACCAATCTTAGTTTTGAAATAGGGAATAAAGTTTTCCTCAAGATCTCACCATCCAAAGGAATCGTTAGATTCGGCGTTAAGGGTAAACTCAGACCAAGGTTTACAGGACCTTATGAGATTCTCGAAAAAGTAGGACATGTTGCTTATAGATTGGCCTTACCGCCAAGTCTAGGAAGTGTCCATAACGTGTTTCACGTATCTCAGTTAAGAAAATATGTTTTTAATCCTAAGCATGTAATTAACTAGCAAGACGTCGTTCTTGAATCTGACTTGAGTTATGAAGAAAAACCATTAACGATCTTGGATCGTAAAATACAAGAGTTAAGAACCAAGTCGATACCAATAGTAAAAGTGCTATGGAATCACCACGGGTAAGAAGAGGCCACGTGGGAACTCGAAGAAAAGATGAAAGAGAAGTACCCTTACCTTTTTGAAGAAGGTATGCATATTTCGGGACGAAATTTCTTGTTAGAGGGGTAGGATGTAATACCCCAGATTATTATTCCGTCTTTAAAATAAAAAGCTAATTAATAATAAAGGCTTTGCACGCCTAAGTTAAGAATTTTCGATTCTAAGATTTACGGTGAAATTCGTTTCTGAAAATAAATTCCAGAAGTCGGCCGAACGACTACTGTATTAGGGTTTTCGCGTCCGATAGATTTTTCGTCCGAAAACTCAGATTGAAAAACCGTCAGAATTTACATTCACTTTTTCTTCGATACGAGTTCACCGAAGAAAGTCAGTTTTTATGATTTTTTCGGGCGAATTTTAGACTGTCTTATCCCGACTTTTATTCGGATTATGAAAAACGAATTAGGTTTTCCGAGTATGTGATTTATTTCTAATCTAACGAATGAATTACATTTCGTCGAATACATAACCAACTAAGAAATTATTTCTCGACTTTTTAAATGTTGTTCTAGACCCGGAAACGAGATTTTTCCGACAAATAAAACGCATCCAAACACCTCTTAGTGTGTCATCACCCTTTAATTAGATATTTTCTCACTTTATGTATAGTAAATCACCTTGTCATCATCTCTCTCTCCCTCACTCTCATTGCCGCCTCCCTTCATCCTCTCTCTCTCATTTCTCTCTCAAATTTCCTCCATTGAAGACACCTCGTTCAAGCTTTCTCAAGATCACAAGTCCTCCATCTACCGATCGATCTTAGATCCGACTTCATTTTCGTCAAGGTAAGAACATCGTCTACGTTATGAACCGAACACAAATCATTTCCCATCTTTTTTTTCGAAACATAGGAGATGAAATAGGATGATGTCCTATGGTTAATTCATGTTATAGTATGCTTAGAATTAGGTTTTATGGATCGAATCATGAAGAAAATCATTCTCCTTTGCATATTGAAATTACCGAAATTTTTATAGATTTTAGGGGTTTTTTCTAGTTCGATTTTTTTGTTGTTTGATTGATGAATTAGTGTACTACATGTTGTTAATTGACTTCATGAATTAAATTAGAATTTTCTAAAAATAAAAATCAAAATGTAAGAGAAGATTAAGTGAGGATTTGATGAAGAAGATGATATGATATGCATGATTTGTTAATGGAAATGAGATGTAGTATGTATGTAGATGAATATATATTTATTTGGAATTTTTCTAAAAATAAATTAAAAATCGTAAGAGACGGAAATCCATCGATAAGTTGAAGCTCGTTAATGATACTAGAATATGGTTTGCATATTAGTAATGCTTGATAGATGATGATCGTTGTTGTAAAATTTGAACGAAAACGGAGAACGTCGGAATTTTGTTAAGAGACGAGCAATCGACGATAAGTCGAGAATAGATAATGTTTTAGGTTTGTGATTCGAACCTATGATAATTTTGTGAGTTAATGATCGTATCCGTAAAGTTTGAACGAATTCTAAGAAGATTTGATTTTTGATAAGAGACGGAGAATCAAGATTAAAAGCCGATAGAAAAGTCGAATAAGGAAAACCTTTTTAATAATAATGATTGTTATGGATTGACGAACAATATTGTAGTTAACGACTCTTACAAGAGATACGAGATGTAATGAGTTATAGTTAAGAAACGAGAAGTGGATGAACGAAAATGAAATAGGATTTGAATTTGAAATTTGATTTGGTATAGTAATTGGTTACTTGAAAATGACAAGGAAATGCTCGTCGTTTTTGTAATCAAAAGACGTGAATGTGAATCTGATTAAGGGATATTGCATGTTGACTGTATTAAGGTGGAAATTTCGTGAAAATAAAAGTGAAATAGTATTGATCGAACCTAGGAAATCGTGCGTCAAGATTTGTCGAGCATTAGGGTTTCGCGCGAGTGTTTTGCGATGTTTCACGGAAACTGTCATAACTTCTAGCTCGCTTAATGAAATTGAGATCCATGGCTTTCGTTTGGTATAAATTACATCCCCTGTATAAGAATGCTTTGTTCTGTGCGAATTCCAGAACTACTGTATTGTGCAGTAAGTTTCCAAAACTTAATTTCCTAAGTTGAATCCTTTTCAACTTCGTTCCTTGTGAACTTTTAAGTCGTTATGAGATATCGACATCCATTATCTACTGACCTAAGTGTCGAGTAATGAGGCAAGTCAGTTCTTGAATGAGAATTGATCGAGTCTCGTTTATTCGCTAATCAAAAGAAAGTAGTAAAGTGCAAACGCCTAAAAGACTAAAACCGATTTTGATTTCCTGTTTCTTTTATCGTCGCGATCGAGTTTATTAAGTTTGTTTATTTACGAAAAAAGGAGGAAGTCAGCACCGAGGATAGGAAGGAAGACCAGAGATGGAAGCTCGTATTATAGTTCTGTAATCAGTCAGGTGGGCTTTTCTATATACGAACTAAAATGAGCGATGCTCGAAAATCTTTTATTTACAAGCTTTGATAATTGTGTTTTCAATGTGATAATTAGAACATGAAATGATTTATTTTTATGTGAGTTCTCTTGTACCCTTCTGAGTTAGCCGACCTGCTATCCAGAATTATTAGTTAGCCGACTTGCTAACTAAAACGATCGGACTTTGAGTTAGTCGACTTGCTATCCAAAGTTAGTGTACACAATAGCCGTTGTATGTGGGATCCTGTTGAGGGGTGGCCAGCCACGGTGATAATTATTGGGCAAGATTGAACGTAACATATGAGAAAAATGCGTGCGCAAGCTACATTGTGAAAATGAGTAAGAAAATGTTTAGTAGACACGGGAATTTATTGAAAAACCCCGATGTGCTACAGAAATAAGATGTCTGATTATCTATACTTATGATATGTTTTTGGCAATGTGCCTACTAAGTGCTTTTGTACTTAGCCCTGCATATGTTTTATAAAATGTGCAGGTTGAGCGACGGGAGCGGCGGTGGTTGATGTTGAGTAGAATTGTTTTAGGAAAGAAGATCAGAGTCTAAGTTCTACGTTTTTCCGCTGCCAAACTCTAAACTCTTTTGTGTTGATGTATATATCTTTTTGAGTCTAAGTTCATACATTAACTTAGTTTCTTTTGAGAACATCCTTGTCGAGTGATCCTTCGAGATCAACTCTTTCTTTAATGAAGTCTTATTCATAGTAGTTTATTCTGTTATTAATGTATGTTTATTCGTTTATTCTTATTCATCCTCCTTCTTCCCCGCTTCTTTAATCCAACCCCTAGTCGCACCCCGGCTTTGCCGTCCTTCGGGATTTGGGGCTGTGACAAATTAACTTGCCATTTTATCCGAGTTATGGTATGTTTGATCATCTACTTGAGTTATTATCCTGTGTGAGACAGGAACAAACGTATTGTTATTTGAATTATGTTAGGTGACTGTGAGTCTTGTTTCAGTTAGGCCAGTCACAATATTTGAGAAAGAGGCCTACTTCTCGACACAGAGTTAATGTGGTAGATTGATTCATACCTCTCTATTGTTATATATATTTGATTACACAGTTATTTAAAGAAAAGAAAATGATTTTTGCATCCACAAGTAAAATGTTTTAACTATGCTAGCACTTGTGATGCCGTGGCAAGACAATTTCAATTATATAGCTCTAATGAGCAAAATTTAAATTGTTTTTGGCATGTGTCACTGAGTACAAAGTACCTAGGCCTGCATGTGTTTTCTAAACATGCAGGTTAGCTTGGATTAGGATGGCATGGACTTGCTTGGCTGTGTGTTACAATAAGTCGAGTTGTTTTGGTTTAAGCTTGCAATTGCATGTCTTCATACATGTAGTTGTTGGGACTTGAGTTTGATATTCTGCTGCATAAACAACAATGTTCTGTTTGTCTTTTAAAACTTATACTCTCATATTGGTGTCAATACAATGAGCCTTGTGCTCGAAACTATTTCCTGTTTTTCTTAATTTCTACTTGACTTTGAATTGAGATACTTGATTTGCTTTCGACACTTGAATTATTTATTAATGCGATTGAAGAAATGATAGAATCTGTGCGCCAGATCCGCGAGAAAATAAAAGAAGCTTAGAGTCGACAAAAGTCGTATGCTGATAATCGAAGATCCAAGTTGGAATTTGAAGCAGGAGATAAGGTATTTCTGAAGGTGTCCCCTTCGAGAGGAGTATATCGTTTTGGAGTTAAAGGAAAGCTTAAACCTCGTTTTATAGGACCGTACGAAATCCTTGAGAGGATTGGATCCGTATCGTATCGTTTAGAGTTACCGCCCAGTTTTGGAAGTTCGCATAAAGTTTTTCACGTATCGCAATTGAGAAAGTACGTCTTCGATCCAAAGCATGTAATTCGCCAAGAAAATGTCGAGATGAAGCCCGATCTAAGCTACGAAGAGAAACCCGAGAAGATTCTAGACCATAAAGTCCAACAGCTTAGAATGAAATCGATTCCCTTAATGAAAGTCAAATGGTGTCATCATGATCTCGAAGAAGCCACATGGGAACTCGAAGAAAAGATGAAAGCAAAATACCCCGAGTTATTTTCTCAAGGTCAGTAAATTTCGAGACGAAATTTTTTTTAAGAGGGTGAGGATGTGATACCCCGAGCTTTTATACCTTTTGAGAGCGTTATAACTAACCGAGTGAGTTAAATGTTAAGATTTGAGGAATAAAAATTTTCTTTCTAATTGAAGAGAAGTGAGTAAAACGTCTAGAATGCTTTGTGTGTTTTGCGTGAATTTATCTGTTCTATTTCTTGAGATGATGATGTGATATATTTGTTGAGTTTGTTTATATGAAAATGAGTATGAGATTAATTTCCAGAAAAAAACCCCGAAGAGTTTGTTTAATTAAAAAAGAATAATATTGATCGCCGAGAAACTTCTATGCGCCGATGAACTTAGAATAGAGTTGAATTAAGATCTTTGAACCTAGAATTTCTTCTAAAAGTCATTGAGATAGGATAAGAGCTTATCCAAGATAAATTGAGAAGAGTAATGAGGAAGTAATCTTTAATGGATTAATAAACGGATTAGTAAGCCGATTAAATTCTTTTAAGATTTAAAAGACTAGGATGATCGGAACCGTTAATCTTTTAATTGAAATGTGAAATAGGATTGAGATGTTTTAGTGTCGGAAATAAGACGAGGAGAGATTAGACCCGTTTATAGCATAAAAGAATTAATACGAATCGTTTTATCCGGAAAACCTTTACGACCGGGTAATTAATAAAAGAATTAATAAGAATCCCTTTGTTGGATACACGTGCATGTATCTACCTCTCTCTCTCTCAATATCTCTCTATATTCAAGAGAAAGAAATTCATTTCATTTCATCCAACATCAAACAAAAAAAAGAAAACTCTCCCTATTCTCTCTCACTCTCTCGGCGTTCACACACACACACATACACTTGATTTTTCTTCCATGCAAACCTTGAATTCAAGCTTAACATCCATGGAAATGAAGTGAAGAACATCATCCTCCATCTAGTTCATCCTTATCTTCAAGAAAAATGTAATAATCCTTCAAGTTCTTGAATTGAAATTCAATAATCATCCCCATTTTCTTCATTTTTGGCTCTTAAAGCCCTAAAGAGATGGATGATTAATTATTGTGTTATTCTTTTCTTTGAAGATTCAAGAAGAGTTCTTCCTTTCATTCAAGCTCAAGTTTGAAGCTCAATTCCCCTTTTATTCGATCCCAAGAAGCCAAGAGAAGAGATCCGATTTTAAATTTCAAAGTATGATTATTCATTTGATTAATTGTATATATGTATATCTCTAAGTCCTAAAAGAAAGAAAACATGCATGCATGGTATTTATTTATGTTTAGGCAAACTTAGGTTGTTAATGTGAAAATTAAATAAGAAGAAATCGTTAGGAGAATCGAACACTAGGATTTAATCGGTGAATTAAGAGAAGAAAAAGAAATTAAATCTCTAAAAATTTGATGAAAGCCGAAATTAATAGAGAAAAATAGGAACATATGAATTCTTTGAGTTATTGTTATTTTGATGCTTGATTTATTATTTTTATCATGTTTGGAATGAGATTATATGCATGAAAAATTGAGAAATAAAATGCCCTAAAAACACTAAGTGTGTCGTGTGTTTTAGGAAGAAAAAGAGGAATTATTTTGTTGATTTTGTTGATGATTTGAGTGATGTTTTGATCATGAAATTATTATGTGATATATTGATGTAATCATACATGTAGTTAAGTTTAAGAAAATGGAATTGCATGTTAAGTTTTTGAAGAAAACAATTTTTGATAATATATAAGATTGAATATTTTGATGTTATAATGTGTGTATAAATATTAGTTAAAATCATAAGATGAAAAGAGAAATTTTTCTAATAAAAGAACGAAGTTTAAAAGCTTTTAAGATGTTAAAAATTGAAAAGTATATAGAAAGATATTTCTAATAAATGTTCTTGTATTAAAACTTAAAGATTTGAATTTTTCTTTATAAATTAAGTCAAAAAGAAATTTTATAATTTAACTAATAAAATAAACTAGTTTTTATAAAAATGTTTATTGAAAAATAAAGGAAATCGATAAGTAAGAAAATAGTTTTAAGTTAAGAACAAAAGTAAAAAGAAAGATTTATTGAATAAGTAAACAAGAATTGAGAAAATCGAGTTAAAAAAAATTAATTAATAAGAAATTTAAAGAAGTTTTAAATCGAATGGAGAAAAGATGCTAGACGAGTTAAGTTAAATACTCATATAGTTAATCAAGAAAATAATAATAGAATAAGATGTCGAGTAATGGTTTTGAAAGAAATTAATTAATCAAGTAAGTCGTTTTCAAACCGTGCGAATTGAAAATAAAACAAGAAGAATTGCCGGGTTAATAATTGGAAAAATAATAGTTGAGTTAAGAAATAAAGATCGAGTTAGAAATGGAAAGGAAATTCCAATTTCATAAGAGATTAATAATAAATTAAGAGAATTTCTATTAAATGAGTAAAAAGTTTATAAAATACTTCATAAGATAACGAATTTAGAACAAAGCGATGTCTATAAATTAAGAAGAGATAAAGCATATTGTTTGAGTCTTTATGAAAAGAAATTGCATAGTCAAGTTAAGTTCTAATGTTTAAATTGAATAAATGTTAATATGTCTTGAAGTGTGTTTAATTTATTTGAATTTATTATATGTTTTAATAAGTGTTTAAGTGCATGATATTAATTGTGATGTGAAGAATTACTAAATTATTTGTATGCAAGATGATTAAGTTAATGAGTTGTTAAATCGAGAAGTAACTAAGTTTTTAAAAGAAAGCTCGAGTAATGGAATGTAGATAGACGACGTTTCATAATTGAAGCAAGAAATGTAAGACGTTGGTTACTAATATTAACCAATCATCGAGTAGAGTTAATAGTTTAAAGACGAAAGAGTGAGACCCTTTAGAAAAGTTAAAGCAAAGAGAGAAACGATTCAAATAGAAGTCCTTCAGTTGAGTTCAACACCCTTTTGTTCGTCTTTACGTATCTTAATTTCTTTATCGATGTCGAACTGTGAAGGATCGAGCCGGACTGATCGTTAAGCGAGAACAAATAGCCCTTAAACCGCCTAGCTAGAATCTTCGGAAGTCAGGTGGGCTTTTCTGAACCAAAACTGCCAATGAATATATTTATGCTATTGAGTGTTATTATGATTGATTTTAAATGCGATTGACTTGCCGTTTTTATTGAAGTTTGGTATGTGTTATCATCTGTTTATGTGAAGATGTTATTATCCTGTGAAAGGCAGGAAACCCACGTGTGGTATGTTGAATGATTGAGGTGACTGTGAGCCTTGCTTCAGTTAGGCCGGTCACAGTGTTCGAGAAGGAGGCCTACTTCTCGGCACAGTAAGATTGATTGTGACAGATGATGCATACTATTTTTATATGTTATGTTTGACTGCACAGTCTGTTTAAAAGAAAATGTTTTTAACATGCACAAGTAAAACTGTTTTAAGTTGTTTAAATACTTGTGATGTTCGGCAAGGCAAATTCAATTGATATAGCTTTTATAAGTATCTTTATCCAAATGTTTTGGCTTGTGTTCACTGAGTACGAAGTACTCAGCCCTGCGTGTATTTCTAAACGTGCAGGTTGACTGGATGGCGATGGCATGGATGCTTGGTGGTGTGGTGTGGTTTTTTGGTTGAGTCGAGTCGAATATCAGACTGGCATTTGTACGTCTTCATACGTGCAAATGTTGGGTTTTGATGCAAGTTTTCGCTGCAACTCTTTTGAATTGATGTCTGTTGATACTTATACTCTGATACTTATGTTTTTGATTCCGAGTGTTGTGCTTGATGATTTTGAATACTTGTTGAATTCTTAACTTCCTGACTTGTGCTTCCGAGCGATAGGCTCGTTGACTTGAACATTTTGTTGAATCTGGTTCTCTTGACTTGGTATATTTTCGCACTCTCGTTTTTGTTGAAATCTTACCCCCGTCAACATGAATATCTTATCATATTCTTGTGTATATGTGATTTTGAAATGCTCGGTTATTACTTCATTATGTCTTTGAAGGCCTTATTTGATTGCATTGCTTTTCATCAATGTTTCCCCGAGCATGTTTGCTATGTTTGAGTTGATTATTAGTTGATTAGGTTGTATTGTTGTTCGTAAGTTGCACCTCGAGAGTCGGGGCGTGACAGGTTGGTATCAGAGCAAGGCTTTGATTTGCTCTGAAGTCTGTTATTCTTTGATGAGTTAAGTCTAGATTTAATTCCTAGACTTATTTGAGTTAGTAAACCACACCAAGCTATCCTCCATCTCATCCGGCAACCAGGTATGTCTTATTTTCTAAAAGTTTTTTTCAAGCTAAAGTGGTGTTTGAGTTATTAAAGTGTTGAGAATTTCTTTTAAGTTATCTTTGAGTTATGATGTTTAGAGAAAAAATGGTTAAATTGTTCGATAATTAGATTGCTTTAGAATGCCCTCCCCAATGCATGTTCGTGTGGAAAAATCGGAAAGGATGAAACGCGTGTGCGATTGGTTACGTGATTTGGAATTGCCCGAATCCATGATCGAAAATCTCTCTTTTGATATATTTGCCTCGTCTAGTTCTGTTGCGACCCAACTAGATGGTTCGTATAATCCCTTCAGATCTTTTTATCTTTTGTACGACTAGCCTGAGCAGTTTAGGCGTCAAGACCGCACTCCTTCTCCAGTGCCGTCAGCAGCTGAGCCTTCTAGGCCGAGACGTGTAGGCATCGATGATGACGAGCCCTCAGAGAACCCGTCGGTCGAGGCTACTGTAGGCACGGGTTACCTTCAGCAGATTGCAAGCAATGGCTTCTCTTTCCAGCATCCGCTTTTCGAGACGCTGACAGTGAGTCCTGACCAGGCGCTTGAGTGAGAGATCAATAGCATAGTTGGTGTGTATCTTTGTCACGAGCGCAGCCAGGAGAGTCTCGAATGGGATGAGTCCAAGTTGGAGCATGTCAACGCCCGCTTCGAGGACGAGCAAACCGGAGATATGATGAACCTGTAGGATGTCCTAGACTACACCTACGATGACTTCTTGGAGGAGTTAGCAGCAGCAGAGGGTCAGGGTAGTAAGAAGAAGGACAAGGAGCGGGATTCGGAGAAGGATCTCAAGGAGGACCCAGAGGAGGAGCAGCAAGGCGACGACTACCCGAGTGATGATGGTTCTCACGCTTAGGTTCTGTTCGAGAAAGCCATGCAAAGTTTCAAACAATATTTAATTTCTGTCGAGAGTTGAACTCTTTTTATTTTCTGCAGTGATGTAAATTATATGACTCGATGCATAGATCTATAGTAGAGCCGAATGCGAAGTAGTAGCTCGTGTCTAGTGCATTTTGAGGTATAGAACGTCTTATTGATGTGTAGGGAAATTTTTTTGTTGTGAATATTTATCCCTTATTTTGGTATAAGTCCTCATAAGAGGCCATCATTCCGATGATATGAGAAAGAAGTTGATAGGTTGTTAAAATCAACTTTGAGTCTCTAAATTGTTATCTATCCTTGAGTTGCGAGTGAGTAAAGAAAAGTGAGTTGAGCTATCAAGTGAGCTATTTCTGAGTTATTGTGAGCATGAATTTTTGAGTAGTTATATTTGTCTTATGTGACAATGTTTGAGTAGATGATGTGCTAAATTAATGAGCATGATATTCTGTGATATTATTGAGAAAGTATGGCAGTAAATGATTGTTTAATATATATTGAGTTGAGAAGTGCTTTACTTGCAAGTTGATGAATGAATGATTTGCTTGAATTTCTCCCTATGTGCCGATAAGTATCGATTTAAAATTGTATTCCTCTCAAGAGAAAATTTTTCAAAAGTCGAGAAATTTCGAGTGAGATGAGCCCGTTTTGCAGAATGTTTTCCGAGTTTCCTAATTTCTAGCATTTCTTTTAGAATGCCACCAAGAAGAAAAAAGGGAGAGTCGAGTGAAACGAAGAAGAAGAGCAACGGGTCCAGACCCCGCCTCTTCCAAAAGAAAGACGAATCGCAGAACTCTTTCTTTGTCAAAACCTGCCAACCTTCGATGGTAAAGGCAGTCCAGTAGAAGATGAGGATTGGATTCGTTCCTTCGAACGAATTTTCAGGTTTCTTCAATGTGGAGATCGCGAACGTCTCGAGTGCATGACATATCAACTTAAACGATCCACTGGCTACTGATGGGAAGCCCGACAAAGAATGTATTTGCTCAAAGAATGAGAGAATCTGATGTGGGAGCAGTTTATAGAAGCCCTGTTTGAGAAGTACGTATCCCGAAGTTATCGAAAGCAGAAAGTGAACGAATTTGCAAATTTGAGAGAAAGAAAGAAGACAGTAACTGAGTACGGCCGTGACTTTTTCTATACATTCGAACCACTGTTGGTCATATTTCTCTTTATCGAGAAATTGAAGAAGCCATACAGGGGTTTTCTCAGGCCTGTTCATATGATATAGTATCTAACTACTAACTAGTAGGCTAAGGAATCCTACGATATAGGAATGCAGACTTCTTCACTTCAACTAGAACCACAGTTCCGGAATCTCTACGCGAATCAAGACCGAAAAAAGGAAGTTTTCCAATCACTGACTCAAACCTATTATCGAATCGTACTCAGTAGAATATGGAGGTACTTATGGCAGAACATGCCAATCTGGTATTTCACAATAAAGTGATAGACGGAACTGCCATGAAACGACTTATTAGTAGATTAATAGATCACTGCGAGTTAGCTTGTTTTTCGCCCGACAAGGTAGATACAGACGAGAAGATGTGTGAGTTGTTTCGAGCAGGATTGAGGCAAGACATTCGTGTAGTTCTTGCAAGTCAGAGTGGTCTGACTTATGCTGAAGCCCTCAACCAAGCCCTTGACATGGAGTTGGCTATGTAGCCAGAGAGAGAATTGCATTCTTCGGTGACCTCTCAATTTCAAGTTCAGATGACGTTAGCCGTTACCTCGCAACCCTCTTAGCACGACCTAAGCGCAAAAAGAAAAGGAAAGTGGAGTGGTGGAAGCCACCCAAGCAAGAAGTCGTGGCAGGGAAGAGGATAACAACAGCACCATCAGCAAGCTCAGAAAGCGAAAACCCAACGTGGCAGTCAGAGTAGCGCATCTTTCGAACCCCAAGGACTCCCTCCGTGTTCGAAATATGGTAGAATGCACCAAGTCATCTGCAAGGCAGGAAGCAATGTCTATTTTACTTGTGGTTAACCTGGTCATTTCTCGAACCAGTGCCCAAGTAAACAACAAGGAACGAGCAGTAGAAGACCGAACCAATTCCAGTCTTTGCAGCCAAAGCATCCCCAGGTCAGCGTAAACCACCACAGCAGAAGCAGCAGCCCCCCATCAGGAGCCGCCACATTATCAGAAAGTATTCACAATCGAGCAGAAAGTTGGAGTCATGTACCAGGGAAATCTCGCAGGTATGGGAAAGCTTAAAGGTGTGCCTGTTATCATTTTGTTTGATACTGGTGCGTCGCATTCGTTTATAGCTAGTACTTGCATAGAAACCCTTAGCTTAGATGTAGAAAAGTCGAAGCAGGAGCTTAGAGTGTCAACCCCTTTGGTTAGATCTGTGTTAGTGTCGCGCGTTTGCTCAAATTGAGAATTTTAGTTCGGAAATCGTAAGTTATCCACAAAGTCCCTGAAATCTAATCCAGATGTGGGATGTGGATATAATCTTGGGAATAGATTGGTTAACCGAGAATTTTACAACGATTCGATGCGATTAAAGACAGATTTCGTTTCAACCTCCTGGAGAAGAGCCAACCGTAGTTCATGGAATTAAGAAGAGAAAAAAAAATAAGAATATGCCAATTATCTCGGCAATGAAACCAGAGAAGTTGATGAGAAGAAAGGATATGCAAGCGAATCTGATTTACATGAACAAAGACTGTTGAAGTCAAGTTAATGACTTCGGTTTTTGTTAGATATATGTGTGTGTTTTATCTTTCATTGTTGTGTAGGTTAAGCACGTTTTGGAGACTTAGTCCAAAGGAGATGACTCAGCAAGTTAGTTGTTAGAAGAATGGAAATAGCAGTCAACAACGTGTTACGGAGCTGTTGGAGTTTGTTGAGATATTTTAGGGAGGTGGTTCATGAAGTCGTGGGGACTGCAGCTGAAGATCATAGGTTTGCACGTGGATCATGCATATAATGTGGATTGCAGCCCAAGTTTGAGTGACTGATGAACCCATATTTGTGTCCATCTTTTCTTGTGTTTTTCTTGTTCCTTTTGGTCTTTATCGAGTTAAAGTGTGTCTGGGAGGACACAAAGTCGAGAGATGGTGTGCAGGGAAGAACAGGTGGGATCATGGGCAAAATCTGGTGAAGATCTGTTGTTGGGATGCTGAGATGGCAATACGATGCAAATGGGCATAGGGCTAGAAGCTTGTAGCTGGGCAACAACGTTCTGCATAATCTACTAGTCAGGAAGTACCTCTCCATATTCTTGAAGCCAACAGACAGAGTACTCGGAGGAGCCAGGATCTTGGTCAGCATGGAAAGCAATACAGGATGTAGACATTGAAGTCGAGAAGTGAGTCAGGTCAGCAGCAGATTTCTTCTTTTTCAAGGAAGAGGATAAGGATCGAAGATTTCATTCCTTATCCTAGTTAAACCTAATCAATGAAGATATCTACCACTTAAGGAAAGTAAATCGCAGCTGCATGGATAAGGGAGGAGGCGGATATGCATGGGAAGAGTCCTTCACCAACAAAGAAACTATCTTAACCCTAAATTCCATCGCCTATATATATATGGCCAACTCCACTTTGTAGGGAGGGGGGATTCACGTTTTACTAGCTTAGTTCTGCATTCTAGTTTGAGAGAGCGAGATGCAGAAACAAGTCCTACGAGCAAATTTATTTTTATATTTCGTGTTTAGTGTTTTCTGCATTAGTTCTTAGTTGTTGACTTGAAGTCAAGACATTAGTTGTTGACTTACGCTTTTGAGCAGCAATCGTTTCCAGTTCAATTTCAAGTATGATTTCCCTTATATGTTTTGTGATTTCGTTTAATATTATGCCTAGCTAAATTTATTGTTTGGGTTGGATGTAGATGATGTGATCTTAATTACTCGTTCTAAACTCGTGAGGTCGAATTGTGTGAGTTCGTTATTTGAGTTTATTCCCGAAACACTTAGGAATAATTCTAGACTTAATTGATATTGACATATGCTTCATCACCATTTAGATATTGAGATTAAGTTATTAAGAGGATTTGGGATCAACTCGAGAGTGTTTCTCGTGCCCAAGAAGGTAAAAAGTGTTGGAGAGCAGTCGGTATTGACCTATCTCTTGGCTGTCTTGGGTCTATTTATTCTTAATGCCTTTTAGGCAGCATTGTTACTGAAGTGTCATTGTGACTTTGTTGATCAAAAGAGGAGATCTTGCCTTCTGGTCAAGATCTGTAAAATTTGATAGACATAGGCTTAGTGTGTTTATATCGTGACTTCATGACCATTAGGGTATAAACTAATCATTGTCTTAAACCAAGTAATAAGATCAGGTAATTGAATATCTTTGCACCAATGAACGAGTAATGAGTAATTAGGATCATTGATTCGAAACCCTAACCCAAACTTCTTTGTTATTTGATATTTCACTTGTTGAGTTGCAAGATATTGAGATACATCTCGATCATAATCCCTTTTGTTGAAGAACTATCTGAAGAGCAGATCTACGCCAAGTCCATTGGGATCGACCCCACTTGCCATTAACTACTACCTTGTTGGGCAAGAGGTGTTTTATAAATTTATTTGTGCGAAGAGTGTGACGACCGTCTTTCGTCAAATTGGCGCCGTTGCCGGGGACTTGGTTTTAAGCTAGTGTGCTCTTCTAGCTTGAGTTGAGTGTGGTTTATGCCCAAGCCACATCTGCGGAGTGACAGACATCCACAAGATCATGGTGCATGCCCGGAGGTGATAGCTAGGAGAAATCGCGCAGAACTACGCAAGAAAAACAAAGATCTGGAGAAAGGTGTCAACAAACCTTCAGAGTCTCAGAGCTTGACAGACGATCAGGATCTCGAGCATGAAGACGATTCTTGCTCAACAGCGAGTACAAACAGCGAGAAGTCAACATCCAGTTCAGAAGCAGAAAAATTAACCACTATGGCAGGACAGCAAGAAAGAACTATCCGTCAGATTATGTTCCCTGACAACAAGAGAATAAGTATCCAGTTGCCCCCCATCACTGGCAACTGGGAGCTCAAACACTCACTGATACAGATATTATCCAAGTTCAGCGATCATTCCGGAGAAGATCCTCAGACCCATTTTCAAGGCTTTGAGATGGCGATCAACACTGTGAGGAATAATGCCCAGACTGACCGACATGGCAACAATAGAAACAATAGGGAACGAAATGTTGTCCGAGATGACAACAACGATGGAGAACAAGTTGTTGCCCAAGATACATTTCCCGACTACGTAAGACTACTTACATACGGAGCATGTGATTGTCTTTATACCTTGCCAGAGAGAAGCATCGACACCTGGAAAAAGATGCAGCAGGCTTTTCTTGACAAGTACATACCCGTTGGCCAGATACAAAGTGGAAGGAATGCCATTTCCTCGATGAAGATAGGTAGAAATGAGTCACTGTATGATTACTATGAGAGATTCAAGAAGTTGATAGCAAGATTTCCTCAACATTGAATTTAGGATATTGACCTGATTGAATTCTTCTTAAAAGGTTTGAGGGCATCTGAGAGAAAATGGATAATTACAGCTTGTTGAGGAGCTATAGTCGATCAATCACCAGCTGAAGTCTTCAAGAAAATAGCTGCTATGGCCGAATAATCACGAGATGAAGATGATATCCTAAGAGGGGGGTATGAAGGCAACAAGGGAAACTTAGACAACTTGGTCAGCACCATGAAAGACTTCATGGCCAAAATGGATGGTCAAATGGAGGTCTTGAAAAAGAAGGTAGATGGTAAGGAAGTTCAAAGAGCCGTGAAGAAATACGAGGTGTGTCAGGTAACATCCCACGTCATCTCAGAATGTCCTAGTTAGTTTGTGGAAGAAAGAGAGGAGGTGAAGGCAATAGGTCAAAACCAGCAAGGCGGTGGGCAACAAAAGTTCCAGTATGGCAATAACAACAACTATGACAACAACTTCGGCTACAGGCAGAACCAGCACGAGAACCTGAGGTATGACAACAACCACTCTTAAATACCTCCTGCCCACCAGTGGCCGCAGCAGCCGGCTCAGCAGCAACAACAACAACAATACATTTCTCCACCTCAACAACCACCTCAACAGCAATATAACTATGTTCCTCCACATCAAGAACCAGCCAAGACAGAGTTCATGAAGAAGACCATTGATCGGTTTATAAATTAGAACCAAAGGCTGAGGAGGGATTTTGAGAACTTTCAACTAGAAAACCGAGGTCAATCGAATAACCTTCAAGCTCAATTGACTCACATAAACCAAACCTTGTCAAGGCTTGTAGAGGACAAGAATGGAAGGCTTTTTGTCCAAGTCGAGGTCAACAAAGAGCAAGTAAACCCTGTGACTTTGTGAAGCAAGGAAAGGAGAGCTATGTCATCTATTATGCCTCCAAGACGTTGAACCCGGCCCAATGTAATTATGCCACTATGGAGAAGGAGTTGTTAGCTATAGTCTTTACCTTTGAGAAGTTTAGATCCTATTTGCTGGGCGACAAGACCATAGTCTATACAGATCACGCGGTGTTGAAGTACTTGTTGAGCAAGAAGGAGTCCAAGCCAAGATTGATTAGATGGATTCTTTTATTGTAGGAATTTGACATAGAGATCAAGGATAAGAATGGTGCCCACAACCAAGTTGCTGACCACCTCAGTCGAATCCTCCAACCTGATGATAGGGTGCTAATCAAGGAGACCTTTCCCGATGAGCACCTGAGTCTTGCCCAAGATGAGCCATGGTATGTTGATATCGTGAACTACTTGGTGACTGGGGAGATACCTTTCGACCTTGGGCGTTATCAAAGGAACAAGCTTAAACACGAGAGTCGTTTCTATATTTGGGACGAGCCATATTTATGGAGGGAATGTGCGGACAAGATAATAAGGAGGTGTGTCGAAGATAAAGAGCAAAGAAGCATTCTTGAGCATTGTCACAACAAAGAATGTGGAGGACACTTTGGGCACCAACGTACATCGAGGAAATTTTGGAGTGCGGCTTTTATTGGCCAACTTTGTTCAAAGTCTGTTATGAGTGGGTCAAGATGTGTGAGAAATGCCAAAGGAAAGGCAACATCACGAGAAGAAACGAAATGTCCATGATACCGATCTTGCCCGTGGAGGTGTTCGACATATGGGTCATGGATTTTATGGGACTCTTGCTGAGTTCTAAAGGCAACAAGTATATCATATTGGCAGTGGACTAGGTTTCTAAGTAGGTCGAGGCCCGTGCTTCCACCAAAGATGATTCCAAGGTTGTTTCGAATTTTTTGAGAACTCAAATTTTCAATAGGTTTGTGTACCTCGAGCTATTATTAGTAATCAAGGTTCGCATTTTTGCAACGCGATGGTCACCGCCTTGTTCAAGAAGTATAGAGTTACTCATCGTCTGTCAATAGCCTACCACCCACAAGCAAACGGACAAGCGGAATTTTCCAATTGTATCATCAAGACAATCTTGAGAAAGACTGTGGGCACAACAAGGAAGGATTGGAGTATGTGCCTCGATGATGCCTTGTAGGCATATAGGACTGCCTTTAAGACACCTATTGGCATGTCCGCATATCGCATGGTCTATGGCAAGAGGTGTCACTTGCCCGTGGAGCTAGAACATCGAGCTCATTGGGCTGTTGCCCAACTCAACCTCAATTGGAACGAGGCGGGTGAAGCAAGGAAGCTCGAGATCCAAGAACTTGACGAGATAAGCCTCCAAGCCTATGATAATGCCAGTTTATATAAGGAAAGGATGAAGAAGACCCACGATCTTTTGATTAAACAGAAGGAGTTCCATTTTGGGCAACAAGTGTTGTTGTACCAAACTCGATTTAGGCTTTCCTCGGGGAAGCTTTCGACCAAATGGGCAGGACCTTATGAAGTGCAAGCTCAATTCCCAAATAGAGCTGTTGAGATCAAGGATCCCAACAATGGGAAAATTTTTAAAGTCAATGGTCAGCGCTTGAAGGCCTACTTTGGGCAAGAACAGCTTGTTGAGGGGGAACCATCTGGGTTCCCTGTCGAGGAGGACCTCTAACTTCAAAAGAAGGGGGGTGTCGTGCCTAAGACCTTAAACGGGGCGCTGTCCAGGAGGCAACCTGGTTAGTATTTTCTCTTTATTTCTTTTTCTTTTTCATTTTTCCTTATTTTTCTTTATTTTTTGTAAAAATTCTTAAAAACTAAAAAAAAATTAGTTAGTGTTTGCTTAAAGTATTTTATTTTGAAGTATTCTTATTCTAGATTAACCATAGGAAAGAGTTTGTGTTTGGAGTATATTTGGTGCTTTGAAGTATGCAGAAGATGTTGAGCAAGATACAAGTTGTAGGTCAGGAACTACAATGAAGAAGCAAGTTGGGGGTGTCGAGCAGAGGTTTTGGGCATAAACCAAGCTGTTGGTCAACGACTGCTTATGGCAGTTAATGTATCCCTAAAAAACCGCGCCCTATATATCTATCCTAGCACGTATCCACCCCCCACTACCCAATTTGAAATCAACCTCTGCAACTTCTCATCTTCCCTCTCCATCAAAACACCCAAATCCATTACTGTGGTGTCTACTCGCCCGCGAAACAAACTCAACAAAATCCCCACCGGAACCAACATCGACCTCACTAGCGACAACCCTACTACCACTACCAAAAAATCAAAAACCACCAAGCGAAAACTCCCAATGGATCCTGCCAACACCTCTGCCAACCAAAACCCCTCCGTCACCATTGGACAGAGTGTGCCCACGAGCCCACCGGTCGATGCCACGCTCATGATGAGCGACGAAAACCCGAGCCTAATGGATGAAGCGGCGAAGCAACTGAAGGAAGAGACCCAATCGAAGGCCATGGTGACTGAGCAACAAGCGGAGGAAGAGGCGGAGGAGGAAAAAACGGGGAGAAAGAAGAGGATAACGGAAAAGGTGAAGGGAAAGATGGCGACGACGAAGACGATAAGGAGGACGACCTTGATGATACCATTGAAGCAGTGGCAGCGGGGTTAGCAGTGGAGGTGAAGACCAAGGCTAAGGAAAGCCCGACGAAAAATAGCACCCGATCGGCCATCAAGCGCTCCCACGTCGGGGAGGATACGTCGGCGAAGAAGCATAAATCTGCTGCTTCGGAAGCCGACTCTATCCAACCATCAATTTTAAAGGGGGCGGCCACCGAAACTGACTCGATAGCAAGTGAGGATGTTGAGGAAGAAGAGGACGACGACCAGTCAACGCCGACAAACAGCAAGAATAGAAAGAATAAGAAGGGTACTACGGTGATGACGTGCAAGAGGCCTAGGTATTGGAAGGTGACAGCACCCAGGGTTCTCGACTTCAAACTCTACAAGAACCTGGGTGTTGCCCAAGAAGTGCGACCGTTGTTTGATGGGATCGACTAGAGTAAGTTTTTGGAATGGCCGGTTGAAGTCTATGAAGAGTAGGTTAAGGAGGTGTACAATATTGCGGCGGTGACGAGTGATGCCGAGACTGGGGTGAGCACTATTTCCTTCTTGCTTTTGGGCGAGAAGTATGATTTTCAGGTTAGTGCCCTCAATCAGATCTTGAGGATGGTGAGTTTGAGGGATTTGGACAAGAAGGAATTTATGGAGGCCAAGAAGGTGGTGCCGCCCCCTGGAGATATTGCTTATCAGAAGCAATGGAAGGTTATTGGGAATGGAGCACCGTATAATGGAGGCAACAACAAGGGCACGGAGTTGAAGACCCATGCGCTGAGGCTTTGCCATCGTATCCTTGCCTACAACCTATACGGCAAGAATGATAGCGGCAACACCTTGATCAACAAGGAGATGTACCTTCTGTGGTGTATGCACACCAAGACCAAGGTCAACTTCGCAGTCTTCCTTTGTGAGCAGCTCAAAACGGTGTTGGCCAAGCAAGCTCTAGGGTGTACGTATGGGCACTTTGTGATAGCATTTGCGAAGGGAGTCAGTGTGTATGATGAGATGAAGGAGAAGCTTGTGATGGGGGTCGGCAAGTTGGGGAGAAGCGACCCTTAAGAAGATGAATGACATTGAGTTGAGGAACGACATGTTCGTATTAATCGACTACGGGAGATCAAAGTCCACCAGACGCCCACCTTTGTTCAGGAAGGAAGAGGTAGGCACCAGCATGGCGGTGCTGCCCAATATCGAGGTCAAAACCAGGCTAGCCAATATGGAGAAGTTGTTGACCGAGGTTAGGGATGCCCAGCTGGCATTCTTTGCGCACCAAGGATTCAGGTACCCGCCTGAATCTTCTCTTTGATTTTATGTTCCTCCCACTTTTGTGTTGGTTTCGGTCTTTGTTTTTCATTTTTTGTGTGTGTTGTCGAGTCTTTTTTTTTGTGTCTTGTTGGTCGAGAAGGTATTCTTATTGCCTTCACCCATAATTTGCCCAACAAATTGTGTGGTGAAGGCCTTAGAATCCCCTTCTCGGCTTTGTTGGTAAATAATTGTTGAGTCAGTTTTTTTTATGTCTGTTGTTGCCCAACATCATACTCACTTTACCTAAGGCAAAGTGTGTGGGTGGTGGGATGTTGGTCTGTTTTGTGTGTTTTTATATTTTGTTTTAGTTGTTAATCAGCATGTTGGCATGATAGGTCAGAATAGGTATGTTGATGTAAATGATGTCGTATGTAGATAGGTAGGACGGAATGAGATACTGGGCAAAGACTGTGAGGTTTTGAGCTGTTAAATGCCATATACATGTGCAACATTTATTTCTTTCTTGTGTGATAATGACCAATTGAAACTTGTTGATCTAGAACTTGCCTACATCTCTTATCGAAACTTCGTGTAACTTAGTCGAGTTGCTTAGATGAATTAGGCATTTTTGTTCAAATTAGCCCATGGCCAAAATTCCTTACCTTGACATTTATCCTTTGCTAGCCCCTTTGAGCTGGTTGATAATTCTTTCGATTCACTTATAGTAGCTGAATTTATAAGCCTTCCTGGTCACGAACTCAGGTCTAGAAGAAGAAGGGATGAAAGGAAAAGGTTGGGTAGCACTAGTTGGGCAATATCACATGTTATAAAGGTGTTGAGTGAAGGTGTTTAAAAAAAAAGAGTCCTTAAAAGAATAAGTGTGCTAAGGTCGAAGTCGTAGGAGTCAAGGGCAACATGTTGCCAAGAGCTGAGTCTTCTTGACATAGCCAAATTCCAAAATTATCCCACCTTTGCCTTGAGCCACGTTACAACCCAATAACGACCTAAGGGTAAGTGATTTTGATTTTGTTCAAAGAAGTAGAGATGTAGAGGGAAGGCAAGCCTATGGAAAAACATTGTTGATATTGGTCAGGAGCGTATACACTTAACCATATACATTTGAGAGTTGAGTGCTGGTGAGGATACCCTTGTTGCCCAATAACTCTATCTTGACCTATTTGATGGCAATATCTGCTTCATATTCTGTTTTGACTGACATATTGATATGTTAATGTATTGAGTCTGTGTCTTGTTCTGTATTTTCTATGTTTGAGTCTTGGGAAAAATTGCAGCCATACACTTGAGGGCAAGTGTAATTCAAGTGTGTGGGTGTGATGAACCCATATTTATGTCCATCTTTTCTTGTGTTTTTCTTGTTCCTTTTGGTCGTTATCGAGTCAAAGTGTGTCTTGGAGGAAACAAAGTCGAGAGATAGTGTGCAGGGAAGAACAGGTGGGACCGTGGGCAAAATCCGGTGAGTATTTGTTGTTGAGATGCTGAGATGGCGATACGATGCAAATGGGCATAGGGCTGGAAGCTTGTAGCTGGGCAACAACGTTCTACATAATCTACAAGTCAGGAAGTACCTCCCCATATCCTTGAAGCCAATAGACATAGTATCTGGAGGAGCCAGGATCTTGGTCAGCATGGGAAGCAATACAGGATGCAGACATTGAAGTCGAGAAGTGAGTCAGGTCAGCAGCAGATTTCTTCTTTTTCAAGAAAGAGGATAAGGATCGAAGATTTCTTTCCTTATCCTAGTTAAACCTAATCAATGAAGATATCTACCACTTAAGGAAAGTAAATCGCAGCTGCATGGATAAGGGAGGAGGCGGATATGCATGGGAAGAGTCCTTTACCAACAAGGAAACTATCTTAACCCTAAATTCCATCGCCTATATATATATGGCCAACTCCACTTTGTAGGGGGGGGGGGGAGGGGGAATTCACGTTTTATTAGCTTAGTTCTGCATTCTAGTTTGAAAGAGCGAGATGAAGAAAGAAGTCCTATGGGCAAATTTATTTTTATATTTCGTGCTTAGTATTTTGTGCATTAGTTCTTAGTTGTTGACTTGAAGTCAAGACCTTAGTTGCTGACTTATGCTTTTGTGATTTCGTTTAATATTATGTCTAGCTAAATTTATTGTTTGGGTTGGACGTAGATGATGTGATCTTAATTACTCTGTCACAGCCCCAAATCCCGAGGGACAGCAAAGCCGGGGTGTGACTAGGGGTTGGATTAAAGAAGCGGGGAAGAAGGGGGGGGGGGAAATAACTGAATAAATGCATTAACTAATAATAATAAACAAAGTGATATCTATGAACTGATTCCATTAACAAAAGAGAGTTGATCTCGAAGGATCGCTCGACGAAGTTATTTTCAGAGTAGCCTAGGTTTAAAGTACGAAACTTAAACCGAAAAGTTATACAACAAAAAGTGAAATAGTTTGCAGCGAAAAAACGTACAACTGATTACACTATTCTTCTTTTGTATATACAACCTCTACTCAACCTCCGCGGCCTTCATCACTCAACCTGCACATTTATAAATACATGCAGGGCTAAGTATAATCATACTTAGTGGGCACAGTGCCGAAAACATATCATAAGCTTATAGATTAATCAGGCATTCTCAAAGTAACACAATAGGGTTTTCCTTTCAAAGGCCCTTGCTTACTAAATATTTTCTTTTCATAAACATAGCTTGATCAAGCATTTTACTGTTGTTACGTTCAACTTGCCCAACTTCTGTTTCAACACCGGGGGAGAGTTAACTTCTCCTGCGCACGTTCCCCATCGTGGCTGGCTACCCCTCAACAGAGTACCACACACAACGGCTACCGTGTACACTAACTCTGGAAAATCCTTCCGGTTAACTCAGAATCCAATCGATTAGTTGGCGAACCAACTTAGAATGGCACAAAAGAACTCACAAAAACAAATTCTTTTATGCACTGATAATCATTTAGAAAACGCACTTACAAAGCAATAAGTACACATTTTGAGCAACGCTCACTTTATTTTGTTATATAGAAAAGACCACCTTAGCCGGTCACAGAACAAACTTCTGTCTTCGGTCTTCCGTTCTTTCTTCTAATTGCGACTTCCTCCTTCTATCGCAACAAACATGCTTTAGTAAATCGGTCGAGACGATTAACGAAAAACAAATCAAATTCGGTTAAGTCTTTTAGGCATTTGCACTTGAACTAATCTCTTTTGGTTTAAAAGAAATGAGATTCAAACACATCTCGTTTAGAACTAACTCGATTCCTTACTCGACATTTAGATTAGTTAAAACGAACTCTTAAAGACTTAAAGGTTCTTAAAGAATTAAGTTGAAAAGAATTCAACTTAAGAAAATGAGTTTTAGAAATTTTCTGCACAAGGCAGTAGATTAGGAGCCTCGACAGAACAGTGTATTTCGAAACAGGGGATGTGCCTTATGTCAAAAGAAAGACACGGAAGTCTACTTTACTGTCCAATTTACGGATCTCGATTTTGTTAAACGAGCAGAGAGTTATGGCCGTTTCCGTGAAGGGTGGCAAAACTGTCCGTGAAACCCTAGACGTTTAAAAACTCGACGCACGTTTCCCTAGGTTCGATCAATGCTATACAACCTTTATGTGCATGGAATTTCCATCAATTTACAGTCAAGTCACACAATCATTTAACGAGAATACTTCCACGTTCCTCGATTTAAAATACGACGAGCAATTCTTGTCTTTTCAACTAACATCATACTTAACAATTTCTTTTCAATTTCATATCACAAAAATTTTCTTAACTTCTAATTCGATCATCTCATGCTATGGTCATCAACTAAACAAATGTTCCTTAACTTCTAACATACACGTCACTTTTATCGAGCAACGAACGCCGTTGTCAATTTTTCCAAACATTTTTATAAAATCTAAGAAATTCATACTAAGTACATATAATCATGCTTATCATCAATACATCAACCATATCATCAATCGGAAACATACAAACCCTCGTTTTCTCGTTTCTTTGTTTCTATACTTACTTACTTTCCTTAATTTTTGAAGTTCTACTAATCCAATTCAATCCAAATTAGTTTCTATCATCTTTATAATTAACAAAGATCATATTAACATACTAACATCATTATAACTAATACTTAATCAATTCACGTTATTTTTATCGGTTCAAGAACTTGATTTTTCAAAGTTGTTAGTAAATTCTCAATTAATTCAACAACAAACCTAACACATGTAGAATCACTAATATTCGATTAATTTTCTCGTTCTATTTTTCTATCGATAATTACGTTGGATTCTTCGTCTCTTACAAAAAGTTCGACGTTCTTAGATTTCATTCAAACTTTCCAATTATCATCATTAACTACTTAGATTAACTAATATGCAAACCATAAGTTCATATCATAATCAAAACTAATTCTATCGACGATTCTTCGCCTCCAACGATTTTGTTTTTATTTTAAAAAAAATCTAATTTAATTATATGTTGAACCTCATGCTTCCTACATCTTACATATCACATCACATCATCAAAAACATAAGGTTTACTTAATCAAAATCATACTTCTTTGTCTCTTACAAACTTGTTCTTATTTTTAGAAAATCCTCAAACAATTCATGCAATCATCATTCATTACATACAAACATATTCTACAAACCATATGTCTAAATTCAAGCTCAATCTTCATCAAACCATTCATGAAATTTTCGAAAATTACCAAATTTATTGTAATACCCCAGAAATTCCGTACAGTCTTAAATTTTTGAAGTTAATAATAAAATGGCTTTGCAAGTCTAAGTTTACGATTCTGAATTCTAAAACCAACGGTGAAATCCGTTTCCGAAAATAAATTACGGAAGTTAGTTAGATGACTACTGTATTTAGGGTTATCGCGTACGAAAACTTTTTAGTTCTGGAACTCAGAACGGAAAACCGTGTGATTTTTACATTCACGAAATCGCGATACGAACTCGCCCGAGAAAGTTTGTTTTTATGAATTTCCGGACGAAACTCGGACTGTGTCGTCCCGAGTTTTTGTCGGAATTAAGTTTTTAAATATTACTTTCCGAATAAGTTAAATACTATAGAATTTTTGGTCGAATCGGAATTTGACGATTTTATGCCGAGCTACATTTTTCGTCTTTCGATTTCCGTAGCGTCGTATCGTGCCGGAAAAACGCGTAATTCTCTTTTTCTTTCCCCTCTAGCCGAGTTCACCTCTCTCACATAGCTAGATATTTCAATTCTATAGTATTATAACACTATGACTCACTACTTAGATCTTTTAATTAGTTTACACCTATTAATTTTGTTAGATACATAATAACATAATTAGTCATCATCCTCACTACTCTCTCCCTCCCAATTCGAAACACACACACACTTTATCTCTCTCAATCTTCATTTCACCATTGAAGAAGCTCCAAGTTCTTGGACAAGGAATTTCCACAAGTTCATCATCCAACCATCAAATCCTCTAACTTCCTTTAGTAAAGTTCAAGGTATTCATCTCCTCTCTAATCCTATCCAATTGGATTCCATTTCTTTTAATTTTCTCTTGTTGATCGAAAATTAGGATGATGGAGATTAGATGTTTTGATCTTTAATTAGTGTAATAGGATGGATTAGATATGATATCTATGATTAAAATTTGAAGAAAACAAAGAACCCTAAATCCTAATGAATACCGAAATTTAGGGCTTTCTAGTAGGATGTTTGGATTCTTCAATTAGTTGGATAATTATGTTTAGGAGATGTTCAATTGAAGATTAAAACAAAAAGAAATCGAAACCCCTATGATTTTGAAGAGGACCGAATTTAGGCTAGGGTTTGAGTTAGGGGTTTTCAAATTAATGGTGTCATGAGACTTGTAATTGTTTAATCGATGTTGTAGTAGTATGATAAATGGAGTAATGATGTTAATCGATGAAGAAAATCCCCCCTTAAATTATTATGTCTTTACCGATTTTTTTTAGGAAATTGGGGGTTTTCATGTAGCTTGTTTTGGTTGATGATATGTTGATGAATTAATGTTTCTAATGATATTAGTTGATATTAGGAATTAAATGGATTTATTCTAAAATTATTGTGAAATCGTAAGAGACAAGAATTTAGGAATAAATCGAGATTGGTTGATGATATGGAGTGATGATGTATATAATAATGAATCTCGTTAGATGATGATTGATGTCGTAGAAAATGAACGAATTCCGATAACTTTTGAAATCTTGTAAGAGACGAACAAATGGACGTAATTAATAATCGAGAAGTCGAGTAAGGATTTTAATTAGATAATAATGCTTATTATGGACTAAGGAATAACTTTGTAGTTGACAACATGAGCATCCGGATTATTATAATATGAGTTGTAGTTATAGTCGTGAACTAGAAACGAGAATTTGTTAACTTGTTGTTGGAATAGTAAATGGTAGTTGAAACGATGAGGTTTGATCGTCGTAGTTATAAACGAGTTTTGAAAAGGAGTCCTTCACGTACGGGAGTACGTGTTGATTGCCTTGAGAGTCAAGTTTCGTGAGAAATCGAGTATGAGAACTTAGAACGAACTTAGGAAGTTATACGTCGATTTTATTGAGCAACTAGGGTTAGCCGCGGCAGTTTTGCGACCCTTCCCGGAAACTGTAATATCTCTTAGCTCGTTTATCGGATTTCAGATCCGTAAATTGGAGCGTAAACTAGACTTTCCAAGCTTTCTAACGGTATAGGGCTCATCCTTTGTTTCTGATTCCTCTGTTCTGGGCAGTCCCCAGAACTACTGCATTGCGCAGTGAAATTTCAGGATTTGTTTTCCTAAGTTGTTTTCTTCGCAACTTAGTTTCTTCGATCTTTTAAGTCGTAACAAGTTAATGACTATCCTCTCTACTGACCTAAGAGTCGAGTATGAGACCTTTTGAGTTTTAAACGAGATTTGTTCAAGTCTCGTTCCCGTTTAATTAAAATGAAACTAGTAGCGTGCAAATGCCTAAAGAAAACAAAACGACTAAAACCTAATTCGAATTTCCATATTCGATTATCTTTACGACCGAATTTAAAGTGTGATTATTTTACGATGAAGGAGGAAGCCAGCACTAAGGAAAGGACGGAAGAACAGAAGAACGGAAACCTGTTTAGTAGTTCTGTATCATCGAGGTGGGCTTTTATATATAAAATAAAACGAGCAATGCTCGAAAACCTTTCTTTATCGCTTTGATATCTGTATTTTCAAAGTGATAATTATGGCATAACTGTTTTATGTTTTATATGAGTTCTCTTGTACCTATCTGAGTTAACATTCGTGTTTTCCAGATTTTATGAGTTAATCAAATAGGTTAACTAACGATCGGCTCTGAGTTAGCTATTAAGTGCTTTCCAGAGTTAGTGCACTTTGTAACCTGTGGTGTATGTGGTATCCTGTTGAGGGGTAACTAGCCACGGTGAATTAGAATTGGTCAAGATTTGAACGTAACATACCAGAAAATGCTCGGCCGAGTAAATTGTGAAAATGAGTCAGAAAATTTTTTAGTAGATACGGGCTAATTTTAAATAAAACCCCGATGTGCTACAAATTATGAAATGCCAGATTATCTCTACTTATGATTATGTTTTCGACATCGTGCCCACTAAGTACTTTCGTACTTAGCCCTGCATGTGTTTATAAATTTGCAGGTTGAAGCGACGAGAGCGGCGGTGGTTGAAGTTGAGTCGAGTTGAGAAGTTAGGATTGCTTTAGCTATGACCTACTTTCCGCTGCAAAACTCTAGACTTTTTGACGTTATGTACATTTAGTGAATCACTGTAGTTTAAGTCTATAAATTTTAACTTAGATAATTTCGAGTACCTTTTGTCGAGTAATCCTTCGTGATTAACTCTTCCTTTATAATAGTCAAGTCTTGTTCATTGAATGTATGATGTCTTTTATGTATGTTTAGTTAGTCAGCCCCCTTCTTCCTCGCATCTTTAATCCAATCCTAGTCGCACCCCGGCTTCTGCCGTCCCTCGAGATTTGGGGCTGTGACAGAGTGGTATCAGAGCAGAGGTTCGTTTTCTGCTCTGGTTACTAGTCAATCTTCTAGTCCGAGTCATTCGTTTTAGTGATACCACAGAGTGGTATTGGAGCAGTAGTTTGTTTCCTGCTCTGGTTATGAGTCATTCTTTTCTAGTATGAGTCATTCCTTCTAGTAATGCCACAGAGTGGTATTTGTATATAAGTCTCCCTTCGAGTAATAATAATATAGAGTATTCGTTCGTACTCTATATCGAGTCTTCTTTCGAGTCATAGAATAGAGTATTTGTATATACTCTAGATCAGGGTCTTCTTTCAAGTAGAAGATAAGAGTTAGACTATAACACTAAGATTGAGAATGTAGATGTCAACTTAACCTCCCGCTACGTCGACTCAACGAGGAAAAGAAAAGAATTCTAATTATGTGATTTCTTTTAAATAAGAAATTTTATGAACAAGTATTCAAGGAAATTGAGAATGAGAATGAGTTGTGTGCCAAAAATAAGAATTTTATGGAAGTATAATTTTTATACTTTGCATACTTTATGTGATTATGTGATAGTACAAGTACTATCTTATGTGAAATTATTTGCGCGATAATTTCTTTCTTTGACAAATTTTTGGACACAAGAATATAGTCGGATTTTAGGGATTTTTCTCGGTTCAATGAGAACGTAGACTCGAAACCTAAGATCTTTTCGGTTCTTCGAGAATTTAGACGTTTTTAAGAAACGTTATTTTGAAATAATTTCGGAAGGAGATCCCCGACACGAGGAGAACTTCTACTGATGAATGTCATGTGCGTTAAGTGACATGAATAAAGATTCGGCAAAGTCGATCTTTGTTTTAAAAATCCAAACAAAAATTTCCTGCGAGAAAAGTGAAATAAAAATGGTACGGTAAATCGTGTTAGTAAACGGAGGAAACGATTAGACGTTTGAGAAGCTTTCGGTTTCGAATAAAGAAAGATATGAACGAGACGACGAAGATTGAGTAAAGGAGATCAAAGCTAAATAAAATAAGTGAACGTTGCTTACGTGTAAGTAACTTAAATGACGTCATTCGTGTCACATCATTCCGTTTCTTTTTCGTATCGTGTTTCAGTAGAGTTTCACCTTGATCGAACTCTACGAAGAAAATCGTATAACTTATTAGAAGTCGAGCATGAAGCTTGATTAAATTTTTCCATTGATCGCCCGATTCTAGCGACGACAACTGGAACTTAGTTTCCAGAAAGTTATTCTCTAAGATATATTCCATTTCTTTTGGAATTTATTCCATATTTCGTCTTTGAGCAAAGACTACCAATAGTACGAGTATCAAGAAGTCGTTAACGGCAAATTCTTTTGTGAATGGATGTTACTTCTGAATAAGTAACATGAACAAAGTAAACGTACTTTGTTTTAATAAGTAAGAATCGTTAAGAAATGTTGTTGAGAAAGTACTAAAGAATTAAAGTAAGTAAGAATGTAGTAAGATAAGGAATGGAAATAAAAGTCTTGAAATTTTAATTTTAATTATATATATATATATTGTTTGAGTGCAATTTCTTGAATTGCTAGAAGTCTTGATAAGTGGTTGTCTTAAGTGGTGATGTTACAATTGAATAAGGAATGTTCATTTTGTAATTTAAGTATTTCGTTGAGATAAGTTATTTCCCTACCTGTTACTGATCCGTGTTTCTTTAAAACTTTTGTAGGATGGCTAGGACTCGTGTTACTGCTCGGAAGAGCCAGCCCTTGGCCACGAGCGAGCGTACCATACTAGATATGATACAAGACGAGTATTATGACTTCGAGGCAGATTACGGTGAGGAGGACGTGGGGCAGATAGTTAGCAACTTTTCGTCGGTTTACTTTCCAGTACGGCACTTGATTCCGGAGAGTCAGGCGATATCCAACCTGATTGTGCACTTACTAGACGAGTGGCGCAGTTGGGCACACCGCGTGGCGTGGTACATTCTAGGGATTTTTGGCGACGACACCGAGCCGACCGGCAACTACACGGGATTCGCCCTGTTTGTACACAGGCGATTCTTTGACAGCAGATACATGCTTCCAGTTCCTTTTGAGCCGCATCTCCCCTACAGTCAGTTTCCCGCAGAGACCGAGCTAGAGCACCTCAACTTGGACCCAGAGTTTTCCGCCTTGTTGGAGTTACCACCAGACTTTGTGCCGAGTGAGGAGTCTGACGCGGAGTCAGAGCAGTTAGAGGAGGACGCAGAGCCCGCTGTTACACCAGAGTTACCGCCAGTTAGTACACAGATCGAGAAGTTGATCCCAGGACCGGGATTCATAGAGATCGACGCCGAGACAGCCGCGTTGTTAGAATTATCTTCACCGTTCTCACCTGACGTTTGTGTTAGAGTCAGAGGACCTTTAGAGACAGGACTGTTTCAGCCAGAGTCAGAGTACCGAGGGATCGACGCGGAGCTTGCCGCCATGTTAGAGTTACCATCCCCACTGACACCGCTTGAGGAGATCTGTGCGAAGTGGGGCGTAGTCAGAGGTCAGATGGAGGCAGGACCGTCCAGAGTCCGTTCTAGAGAGGAGTTCGAGTCAGGTTCAGGTTCCGGTTCCGTTCCTGAGCACCTTCTTTCCCTGAAGAAGCGTGCAGTAGAGATCAGTGAGGACTACCTTGTTTCAGACCTGGAGGAGACAGTTTCAGAGGCACCGTCACCCACTCTACTTACACTTTCTGACGGCTCTACTCTGAGGGAGGACGAGGCACTCCAGCTCGTCTTTGGTTCAGAGTCTGAGGAGGAGGACCCGGACGAGGATCCTGAGAAGGACCCGGATGAGGATCCGGAGGAGGACCCCGAGGAGGACTCTTAGGGTTTTCTGGCCGTAGAGGGCAGTTCAGACTCGACTGTAGTCCGTTGTGTAGAGCGTCGTAGACGCATGTTAGTAGTAGTAGTAGCTCTTTTGTCCTGTACAGAGTCGGATCAATAACTAGTTTTTGTAGTACTCTAACGGATACGAAATGTTATGAATCGTTTCCGTTCTAGTACTTTTAGTAGGTATGGAGATGCAGCTTGTTAGTGCACCCGCTAAATAGTAGGCAGTCAGCCTAGTTTAGACTAGTAGTAGTCTAACTTTTTGTATAAGTTCTCGTTGGAGGCAGAATTAATATTCTTTTTGATGTATATATATATACATGACCCATGAGAGGGTTTTTAATCACAAGAAAAAATTCCTATGAATCGTGTAATTAAATCAGAATGTCAATGAATTCGTGTGACGAGAAATTTAAGTTTAACTTGAAAGTTAAAAGATTACGAAGTTAATATCGAAGCTATGTTCGATATGTCGACCCGTGAACTTGATTAAGTTAGAAATGAATTAGTAAGTACTAAGTGTGATTAACAAAAAGGACTAATGAGAATTTCAAATTTCTTTAGATCGGAGAAAATGCCGCCAAGAAACGTCAACAATAGGAGAGGTCGTGGACCTGGGAGGCCTCGAGGACGTGGGAGACGTCAACCAGAGAACGACAGAGAACAAGAGCACGAGCAGAATGCTACCCCATCACCATCCCCATCACCATCCCCATCACCACCCCCATCACCACCACCTCCACCACCACCCCGTAGGGATATTGAGGATTTATTTCTCAAGAGAAACCCCCCGATGTTTAATGGAATGGGCAGCCCTAGCGATGCTGAGCTATGGGTGAGATCTACAAAGAAGATATTCAAACTCCTCAGATGTACTGATGAGGAGAGAATGCTATGTGTCGCGTTCCAACTAACTGGATCGGCAGAATATTGGTGGGAAGCAAGGCAGAAGGTGATACCCACAGAGCAGCTGGCTCGTTTCACATGGGAAGAATTCAAGGAAATAATGTTTGATAAGTACTTACCCAAGACGTATAGAGCACAGAAGGAAGCCGAGTTCTATAATTTGAAGCAAGGAAAGCTGACCGTGACTGAGTATGACGCCAAGTTTTGCGAGCTGTCTAGGTATGCACCTGCTTTGGTTGATACCGAGGAGAAATTATTGAAGAAGTTCCAAGGGGGACTACGACATGAACTGGGAATCGCGTTAGCTAGTCATGGGGACTAGGCTACACTGATATTTTGGGAAGATCATTGGAAATGGAGGCCATCATGCCTGATGAGAAGAAGGTTGTACCAACTGCACCAACACCAGCACAGAACCAGAACCGAGGCTATTATAACAACAATAATAGCAACAATCAGGGAAAGAGGAAGTGGAATGGAGGAGGTAGCGGAGGCTACAATCAGAATTATAACAACCAGGGAAGTCAGAGAAAGGGAAATCAGCAGGGCTATCAGCAGTCTGGTCAGAACAACAACAACAACAGTAACAACAACAAAAGACCGTGGCAGGGAAACAACCAATCGGGGTTGTTTATTCAGGGGAATAAGCAGAACGCACCATGGAAGGGCAACGGTCAACAGAACCAGCCGCAAGGGCAGCAACGAAACTTCAACCAGGGAGGGACTAACCCAAGGAGGGTTACCATTCCTGTCTGTCCTAAGTGCAACAGAGCCCTTCCCGGAGTTTGTCAACTAGGCACCCCCAACTGTTTCAATTGTGGACAGAAGGGGCATATGAAGAAGGATTGCCCGAAACCACTGCAAGCCATACCTCTCAGAGCCATACAAGCACAGCCGCAACAGTCGCAAATGAACCAATAGCAGTTCCAGCAGCATGCACAGCAGCAACAGAATGCGAGGGCATGCGCTATCAAACAGGGTGGCCAGCACAAGGGAAAAGGCAACCTAGCATTTGATACTGGCGCATCGCATTCTTTCATTGCTGGCTCGTGTGCCGATAACTTAGACATCAGACCTGTAAGAGCTGCACATTCTATGAGAGTAGCTACACCTTCAGGAGAGATCACTACTTCCACGCATGTTTGCTCTAACCTAGAACTAGAAATCGGAACTCTTAAGGTTAAGGCGAACAACTTAAACGTTATGATAATGTGGGACGTATATATAATTCTAGGAATGGATTGGTTGTCAGAGAATTATGCCACAATTCTCTGCAACGAGAGAAAAATCTCTTTTCAACCCCCGGGTAAAGAACCAACCGAATTCCACGGAATTTCCATGGGTAGAGGCGTACCAATTATATCAGCCCTTCAAGCCACGAAACTCATGAAGAAGAAAGGTACCACAACTTATCTTGTGTACCTAGTCGGAGAGCCAGGAGCCGAGAAGACCATCCAAGACGTAAATGAATACGAAGACATCTTTCTAGAAGTAATACCAGGATTGCCACCATATCGTCATGTGGACTTCACGATCGACTTAGAACCAGGAGCAGCACCTAAGTCTAAAGCCCTATATAGGATGGCACCGAAAGAACTAGAAGAGCTCAAAATCCAGTTACAAGAATTGTTAGACCTTGGTTTCATTAGGCCAAGCGTCTCACCTTGGGGAGCACCCGTGTTGTTTGTTAGGAAAAAGGACGGATCGATGAGAATGTGTATAGATTATCGAGAATTGAACAAGATCACGCTCAAGAACAAATATCCTTTGCCGAGGATCGAGGATCTGTTCGATCAGCTCAAGGGTGCAGGAGTCTTCTCCAAAATAGATTTAATGTCACGGTACCATCAGCTGAAGATCAAACCTGAAGATGTACCGAAGACCGCCTATAGAACCTGATATGGCCATTACGAATTCCTAGTGATGCCATTTGGTTTGATCAACGCTCCAACTGTATTCATGGATCTTATGAATAGAGTTTTCCACCCTTACTTGGACAAATTCGTTTTAGTATTCATCGACGACATCCTCGTTGACTCTAAGGATGAAAAGGAGCACGAGAAACATCTACGGATAGTGTTGGAAACACTAAGAACTGAGAAACTCTACGCCAAATTCAGTAAATGCGAATTTTGGCTGAAGGAAGTAATGTTCCTTGGGCACATAGTATCGGCAGAAGGAATCAAAGTGGACCCAGCCAAGGTAGAGACAGTGCACAACTGGAAGTCACTGACGAGTCAGAACGAGATTAGAAGTTTCTTAGGTTTGGCAGGCTACTACAGAAGATTCATCGAAGGATTTTCTACGATCGCTCGCCCGATGACACAGCTACTCAGGAAGGAAACCAAATTTAAATAGACGGACGAGTGCGAGAAGTGTTTCCAAACGCTTAAGGAAAAGCTAACCACAGCGCCAGTATTAGCTCTTCCAGACGTAAACAAGGAGTATGTAGTTTACACCGACACCTCAAAAAATGGATTAGGTTGTGTCTTAATGCAAGATGGACGAGTGATAGCTTATGCTTCACGACAACTTCGACCTCACGAAGTTGGGTACCAACCCACAACTTAGAACTCACAGCCGTGGTGTATGCATTAAAGATTTGGAGACACCATCTTTATGGTGTAAGGGTTGAGATATTCACTGATCATAAGAGTCTGAAGTACTTTTTCGAGCAGAAAGAACTGAATATGAGACAAAGGAGATGGCTTGAACTAGTTAAGGATTACGACTGCGGAATTAACTATCATCCAGGAAAGGCTAATGTGGTAGCAGACGCATTGAGTCGCAAGGCTCCAACGAAGTTAGGATGCCTTTTTGTAGAGGAATAAACTTTAGTACGAGAATTCGAGAAGATGGATATCAAAGTGCTCGACACACCAGTTACGATAACAAGTCAGATAGTAGCATTAGAAGCTACACCAGATTTGAGAGAAAGAATCATCAGTGCTCAGAGGAAGGACGAGTCAATGGAAAAGTTGCGATTAAGGATAAGAACAGATAAACTAGATGGATATTCCGAAGCACCAGACAATGCGATCCTTTTTGAAGGCAGAATTTGTATTCCTGATGATGACAGCGAACTAAAGAATAAGATCTTGAGTGAGGCTCACGATACACCTTATACAGCACACCCAGGAAGTACGAAAATGTATCAAGATTTGAGAAGAAACTTCTGGTGGAATGGAATGAAACGAGACGTTGCCTCGTTTGTAGAAAGGTGTTTGGCATGTCAGCAAGTTAAGGCTTTACACATACGACCGTATGGATTGCTGCAACCATTGGATGTCCTATAATGGAAATGGGAAGGCATAATATGGACTTTGTCACAGGCTTGCCTAAGTCAAGAAGAGGAAACACAGCTATTTGGGTAATAATCGATAGACTTACGAAGTCAACACATTTCTTGCCGATTAAGACTACCTACGGATCAGAGAAACTAGCTCAGTTGTACGTCAGAGAGATTGTACGTCTGCATGGAGTACCGAAGGTCATAATATCAGATAGAGACGCCAAATTTACCTCGAGATTTTGGATTACGATGTAGAAAGAATTGGGAACAGAGCTTAATTTCAGTACAGCGTTTCACCCACAGATAGATGGACAGTCAGAGAGGACGATTAAGATTTTAGTCGATATGTTAAGAACAGTGGTTTTAGACCGAGGCGCGAATTGGGAAGAAATTCTACACTTAGTCGAATTCGCTTACAACAACAGCTATCAGGCCACGATAGGAATGGCGCCGTATGAGGCTTTGTATGGAGGGAAATGTAGATCACCACTTTATTGGGACGAAGTAGGTGAGAGAAAGAACCTAGGCCCAGATGCAGTAAATGAGATGATTGAGATAGTTCGGCAGATACGAGATAGAATGAAAGAAGCCCAGAGCCGACAGAAGTCTTATGCCGATGATCATCGAACCAATCTTGAGTTTGAAATAGGAGATAAAGTCTTCCTTAAGATATCACCGACCAGAGGAATCCTTAGATTCGGAGTTAAGGGTAAACTAAGACCTAGGTTCATAGGACCTTACGAAATCCTCGAGAAGATAGGACCTGTCGCTTATAGATTGGCCTTACCGCCAAGTCTAGGAAGTGTCCACAACGTATTTCACGTTTCTCAATTGAGAAAATATGTCTATGATCCTAAGCACGTCATTAGTCAGCAAGACGTAGTTCTTGAATCTGACCTAAGCTACAAAGAGAAGCCGATATCGATTTTGGATAGAAAAGTCCAAGAATTAAGAACCAAATCGATACCAATCGTTAAAGTGCTATGGAACCACCACGGGCAAGAAGACGCCACGTGGGAGCTCGAGGAGAAGATGAAGGAGAGATATCCTCATCTTTTTGCAGAAGGTATGCAAATTTCGGGACGAAATTTTTCGCAAGGGGGGTAGGATGTAATACCACAGAAATTCCGTACAGTCTTAAATTTTTAAAGTTAATAATAAAATGGCTTTGCACGCCTAAGTTTACGATTCTGAATTCTAAAACCAACGGTGAAATCCGTTTCCGAAAATAAATTACGGAAGTCAGTTAGATGACTATTGTATTTAGGGTTATCGCGTACGAAAACTTTTTAGTTCTGGAACTCAGAACGGAAAACCGTCTTATTTTTATATTCACGAAATCGCGATACGAACTTGCCCGAGAAAGTTCGTTTTTATGAATTTCCGGATAAAACTCGGACTGTGTCGTCTCGAGTTTTTGTCGGAATTAAGTTTTTAAATATTAATTTCCGAATAAGTTAAATACGTTAGAATTTTTGGTCGAATCGGAATTTGACGATTTTGTGCCGAGCTACGTTTTTCGTCTTTCGATTTCTGTAGTGTCGTATCGCGCCGGAAAAACGCGTAATTCTCTTTTTCTTTCCCCTCTAGCCGACTTCACCTCTCTCACATAGCTAGATATTTCAATTCTATAGTATTATAAAACTATGACTCACTACTTAGATCTTTTAATTACTTTACACCTATTAACTTTGTTAGATACATAATAACATAATTAGTCATCATCCTCACTACTCTCTCCCTCCCAATTCGAAACAAAAATACACTTTATCTCTCTCAATCTTCATTTCACCATTGAAGAAGCTCCAAGTTCTTGGACAAGGAATTTCCACAAGTTCATCATCCAACCATCAAATCCTCTAACTTCCTTTAGTAAAGTTCAAGGTATTCATCTCCTCTCTAATCTTATCCAATTGGATTCCATTTCTTTTAATTTTCTCTTGTTGATCGAAAATTAGGATGATGGAGATTAGATTTTTTGATCTTTAATTAGTGTAATAGGATGGATTAGATATGATATCTATGATTAAAATTTGAAGAAAACAAAGAACCCTAAATCCTAATGAATACCGAAATTTAGGGCTTTCTAGTAGGATGTTTGGATTCTTCAATTAGTTGGATAATTATGTTTAGGAGATGTTCAATTGAAGATTAAAACAAAAAGAAATCGAAACCCCTATGAATTTGAAGAGGACCGAATTTAGGCTAGGGTTTGAGTTAGGGGTTTTCAAATTAATGGTGTAATGAGACTTGTAATTGTTTAATCGATGTTGTAGTAGTATGATAAATGGAGTAATGATGTTAATCGATGAAGAAAATCCCCCCTTAAATTATTATGTCTTTACCGATTTTTTTATGAAATTGGGGGTTTTCATGTAGCTTGTTTTGGTTGACGATATGTTGATGAATTAATGTTTCTAATGATATTAGTTGATATTAGGAATTAATTGGATTTATTCAAAATTTATTGTGAAATCATAAGAGACAAGAATTTAGGAATAAATCGAGATTGGTTGATGATATGGAGTGATGATGTATATAATAATGAATCTCGTTAGATGATGATTGATGTCGTAGAAAATGAACGAATTCCGATAACTTTTGAAATCTTGTAAGAGACGAACCAGTGGACGTAATTAATAATCGAGAAGTCGAGTAAGGATTTTAATTAGATAATAATGCTTATTATGACCTAAGGAATAACTTTGTAGTTGACGACATGAGCATCCGGATTATTATAATATGAGTTGTAGTTATAGTCGAGAACTAGAAACGAGAATTTGTTAACTTGTTGTTGGAATAGTAAATGGTAGTTGAAACGATGAGGTTTGATCGTCGTGGTTATAAACGTGTTTTGAAAAGGAGTCCTTCACGTATGGGAGTACGAGAACTTAGAACGAACTTAGGAAGTTATACGTCGATTCTATCGAGCAACTAGGGTTAGCCGCGGCAGTTTTGCGACCCTTCCCGGAAACTGTAATATCTCTTAGCTCGTTTATCAGATTTGAGATTCGTAAATTGGAGCGTAAACTAGACTTTCCAAGCTTTCTAACGGTACAGAGCTCATCCCCTGTGTCCAATTCCTCTGTTCTGGGAAATCCCCAGAACTACTGCATTGTGCAGTGAAATTTCAGGATTTGTTTTCCTAAGTTGTTTTCTTCGCAACTTAGTTTCTTCGATCTTTTATGTCGTAACAAGTTAATGACTATCCTCTCTACTGACCTAAGAGTCGAGTATGAGACCTTTCGAGTTTTAAACGAGATTTTTTCAAGTCTCGTTCCCGTTTAATTAAAATGAAACTAGTAGCGTGCAAATGCCTAAAGAAAACAAAACGACTAAAACCTAATTCGAATTTCCATATTCGATTATCTTTACGACCGAATTTAAAGTGTGATTATTTTACGATGAAGGAGGAAGCCAGCACTAAGGAAAGGACGGAAGAACAGAAGAACGGAAACCTGTTTAGTAGTTCTGTATCATCGAGGTGGGCTTTTATATATAAAATAAAACGAGCAATGCTCAAAACCTTTCTTTATTGCTTTGATATCTGTGTTTTCAAAGTGATAAATATGGCATGAATTGTTTTATGTTTTATGTGAGTTCTCTTGTACCTATCTGAGTTAACATTAGTGTTTTCCAGATTTATGAGTTAATCAAAATAGGTTAACTAACGATCGGCTCTGAGTTAGCTATTAAGTGCTTTCCAGAGTTAGTGCACTTTGTAACATGTGATGTATGTGGTATCCTGTTGAGGGGTAACCAGCCACGGTGTATGAGAATTGGTCAAGATTTGAACGTAACATACCAGAAAATGCTCGGCCGAGTAAATTGTGAAAATGAGTCAGAAAATGTTTTAGTAGACACGGGCTAATTTTAAATAAAACCCCGATGTGCTACAAATTATGAAATGCCAGATTATCTCTACTTATGATTATGTTTTCGACATCGTGCCCACTAAGTACTTTCGTACTTAGCCCTGCATGTGTTTATAAATGTGCAGGTTGAAGCGACGAGAGCGGCGGTGGTTGAAGTTGAGTCGAGTTGAGAAGTTAGGATTGCTTTAGCTATGACCTACTTTCCGCTGCAAAACTCTAGACTTTTTGACGTTATGTACATTTGGTGAATCACTATAGTTTAAGTCTGTAAACTTTAACTTAGATACTTTCGAGTACCTTTTGTCGAGTAATCCTTCGTGATTAACTCTTCCTTTATAATAGTCAAGTCTTGTTCATTGAATGTATGATGTCTTTTATGTATGTTTAGTTAGTCAGCCCCCTTCTTCCCCGCTTCTTTAATCCAATCCCAGTCGCACCCCGGCTTCTGTCGTCCCTCGGGATTTGGGGCTGTGACATTTATTCTAACATGATTTATACTCGATTCAAACCATAGAAACTCATTCCTAAGCATAAATAATCATGTAATAATCTTGGAACATCAATCGTCTACGAAATATGCAATCGAAATTGACTTTAATTGAGAATCGAGAGAATTATGAGCTTCTAAGTGCTTGAAGAAATGAAGAACAACTTGAAGATGACTTGAAGATATGAAGAACAAGAGAGAGAAGAGAGAATATGGGGCGGGGGGACGGTATTGGGAGAGAGAGATGAGAGAGTTGTGTGTTATTTGACAACTTTAGGATATTTATCAAGAGAGAGAGAGAGAGAGGCGGTTGGGGGGAGAATTAAATCCAAAAATATCTCGTTTACGGGTCTAATACTGCATATTAAAATCGATTAATTAATTTCTTAGACGGTTACATTTCCGGCGAAAACTAATTCGACAAATAGATTGGAAATAATTTACTTAGTCGGAAAGCGTGATTCAATTTCCGAAATCCATCGAAAAGTCGAGACGTGATAGTCCAACTTTCGCCCGAAAAAATAAATAAAACTAACTTTTACCAGAAGACTCGTATCGCAAAATAAGTGAATGTAAAGTCAGATGCTTTTTCGATCTGAGTTCTCGAACGAAAATTTTATCGGGCGCGAAAACCCTAATACAGTAATCGGTTGAACGACTTATGGAATTTATTTTCAGAAACGGATTTCACCGTTAGTCTTAAAACTAAAATTCCTTAACGTAGGCATGCAAAGCCTTAATTAATTAACAAATTTTTATTTTAGTGACAGGAGAAAAAAGGTCGGGATATTACATCCTACCCCTCTAACAAAAAATTTTGTCCCGAAATTTGCATACCTTCTTCGAGAAGGTAAGCGTATTTCTCCTTCATCTTTTCTTCGAGTTCCCACGCGGCTTCTTCCTGCCCGTGGTGATTCCACAATACTTGGACCAAAGGTATCGACTTATTTCTTAATTCTTGTACTTTTCGATCCAAGATCGATGGTGGTTTTTCTTCATAACTTAAGTCGGATTCAAGAACAACGTCTTGTTGGTTAATTACGTGTCTAGAGTCGAAAACGTACTTCCGCAATTGAGATACGTGAAAAACATTATGGACACTTCCTAGACTTGGTGGTCAGGCCAATCTATAAGCAATAGGTCCTAATTTCTTCCAGAATCTTGTAAGGTCCTATAAACCTTGGTTTGAGTTTACTCTTGACACCAAATCTAATGATTCCCTTGGATGGAGAAATCTTGAGGAAAACCTTATCCTCAATTTCAAAGTTAAGATCTGTTCGGCGAACATCAACATAAGACTTTTGTCGGCTCTGGGACTTTTATCTGTCGAATGATCTCAATCATTTCACCGACTCAATCCGGTCCTAGATTTTTCCTTTCACCTACTTCATCCCAATAAAGTGGTGACCTACATTTCCTTCCATACAGTGCCTCGTAAGGCGCCATTCCTATCGTTGTTTGATAACTGTTGTTGTAAGCAAATTGGACCAATGGTAAGATATTTTCCCAGTTTGCACTTCGGTTTAATACTACCGTTCTCAACATATCGACGAGTATTTGAATTGTTCTCTCAGATTGTCCATCTGTTTGGGGGTGAAAAGCGGTACTAAAATTAAGTCTAGTACCTAGCTCCTTCTGCATAGTGATCCAAAACCTTGAAGTAAATTTGGCATCTCTATCGGATGTTATTGACTTTGGTATTCCGTGCAGACGTACAATCTCACGAACATACAACTGTCCTAATTTCTCTGATCCATAGGTAATTGGAATTGATAAAAAGTGAGCTGATTTTGTGAGCCTATCAATAACTACCCAGATGGCAGTATTTCCTCTTCTAGATTTGGGCAAACCTGTCGCAAAATCCATGGCTATATTCCCACTTCCACGTTGGAATACTTAATGGCTGCAACATCCCTTGTGGTCGTTGGTGTAGAGCTTTTACTTGTTGACAAGTCAAACATCGTTCTACAAACGAGGCAACATCTCGTTTCAATCCGTTCCACCAGAAATTCTTTCTTAAATCTTGATGCATCTTCGTACTCCCTGGGTGTGCTGTATATGGCGTATCGTGAGCCTCACTCATGATATCGTTTTTCAATTCGTCGTTATCAGGGATACAAAGTCTATCTTTAAATACGATCGTATTATCTGGTGCTTTGGAATAACCGTCCGGTTTATCTGTTCTTATTCTTAGTCGTAGCTTCTCGATCGTCTCATCCTTTCTCTGAGCACTTAAGATTCTCTCTCGTAAGTCTGGTGTAGATACTAGTGCCGCTATTTGGGTCGTTATCGTTTTAGGTGTGTCGAGTACTTCTAAATTCATCATCTCAAATTCTTGTACAAGTGTTTCTTCCTCGATAAAGAGACACCCTAATTTGGTTGGAGTCTTACGACTCAGTGCGTCAGCTACTACGTTTGCTTTTCCTGGATGATAATTGATACCACAATCATAATCCTTGACTAATTCGAGCCATCTTCTTTGCCTCATATTCAATTCCTTTTGCTCGAAAAAGTACTTCAAACTCTTGTGATCCGTCAAAATCTCAACCCTTACACCATAGAGGTGATGACTCCAAATTTTCAACGCATGCACAACGGCTGTTAGTTCTAAATCGTGGGTTAGATAATCAACTTCATGGGGTCGAAGTTGTCAAGAAGCATAAGCTATCACATTTCCTTCTTGCATCAATACGCACCCTAATCCGTTCTTTGAAGCATCTGTATAAACCACGTATTCCTTATTTGCTTCTGGAAGAGCTAACACTGGTGTTGTAGTTAACTTTTTCTTGAGTGTCTGAAAACTCATCTCGCACTCGTCCGTCCATTTGTACTTGTTTTCTTTCTGTAGTAGTTGCGTCATAGGTCTATCAATTGTAGAAAATCCCTCGATGAATCTTTTATAATAGCCGGCTAAGCCTAAGAAACTCCTAATTTTGTTAGGACTTGTTGGTGATTTCCAATTGCGCACTGCCTCTACCTTGATGCCTTCTGCTGATACTATGTGTCCAAGAAACATCACTTCTTTCAGCTAAAACTCGCACTTACTGAATTTGGCATAAAGTTTCTCAGCTCTAAGCATTTCTAACACTGTTCGCAAGTGTTCTTCGTACTTCTTCTCATTTTTGGAGTAAAGGAGAATGTCGTCGATGAATACTAAGACGAATTTATCTAAGTACGGGTGGAAAATTCTATTCATGAGATCTATGAATACTGCGGGGGCGTTAGTTAAACCAAATAGCATAACTAGGAATTCGTAATGGCCATATCTGGTTCGGAAAGCAGTCTTAGGTATATCTTCGGGTTTATTGGTGATATCCAGATCTTAAGTCTATTTTTGAAAATACACCTACGCCCTTAAGCTGATAAAAAAGGTCTTCTATCCTAGGCAAAGGATATTTATTCTTGAGGGTGATCTTATTCAGCTCTCGATAGTCTATGCACATCCTCATAGAACCATCCTTTTTCCTAACGAACAAAACAGGTGCTCCCCATGGTGAAATGCTCGGTCTAATGAAACCAAGATCTAAAAACTCTTACAGTTGAATCTTAAGCTCTTCTAACTCCTTCGGCGCCCTCCTATATGGAGCTTTTTATTTGGGGGCTGATCCTGGTTCTAAGTCGATTGTGAAATCTACGTGACGGTCTGGAGGTAAACCTGGTAACACTTCTGAAAAGACGTCTTCATATTCATTAACAATTTTCACGTCTTGTATGGTCTTTTCGGCTCCTGATTGTCCACTTAGGTACACAAGATAAGCTTTGCAATTCTTCTTCTTCATCAACTTCTTGGCTTGTAGAGTGGATATTATCGGTATCCTCTTGCCCATCGAAATCCCATGGAATTCTGTCGGCCCTTTTCCCGGGGGTTGGAAAGAAATTTTTCTCTCGTTGTAGAGAATCGTGGCATAATTCTCAGACAACCAGTCCATTCCTAAGATTATATCTACATCCTACATTATCATAACATTCAAGTTGTTCGCTTTAACCTTAAGAGTTCCAATTTCTAGTTCTAGGTTAGAGCAAACATGCGTAGAAGTTGTGATCTCTCTCGAGGGTGTAGCCACTTTCATAGCGTGATTAGCTCGTACAGGTCTGATATCTAAGTTATCCGCACATGAGCCAGCAATAAAAGAATGCGATGCGCCAGTATCAAACGATATCTTTATAGGGGTATTATGAAGTTTACCCATACCTGCCAGGTTTCCCTTCCCATTATTCTACGCACTCTGCTTGATCGTGAATGCCCTGGCATTCTGTTGCTGTTGGGCTTGCTGTTGATACTGCTGCTGCGGCTGTGCCTGAATTGCCCTCAAAGGTTGGGGCTGACCATACTGGTTTTGCCCTACTGCTCGCAACGGTTTCGGGCAATCCTTCTTAAAATGCCCCTTTTGTCCACAGTTGAAGCAAACACCAGAGTTCGCTTGACAGACACCGTAGTGTACCCTATTACACTTAGGACAGGCAGGAACGGTGATCCTTCCTTGGTTATTCCCTCCCTGGTAGTTGTTCCTTTGCTGCCCCAGTGACTGACCTTGCTAGTTGTTTCCTTTCCACGGTCCTGTTTGATTATTCCCTTGTACATTCTGTCCTGACTGATTATTCCCTTGCCATGGCTTCTTGCCATAGTTGTTATTCTGGTTAAGCTGCTGATAGCCTCGTTGATTACCACTCTGGTTCCCCTGATTGTTGTAGTGCTGATAGTAGCCACTGTTGTTTCCTCCTTCCCATTTCCGTTTTCCCTGATAGTTTCTATTATTGTTGTTGTCGAAATAGCCTCGATTCTGAGTCTGGGTTGGGGCTGGTGTGGATGTTATGACTTTCTTTTCATCAGGCACTACTGCCTCCATCTCTAGGGTTCGTCCTAATATCTCCGTGTAGCTCAGTCCTCCGTGACTGCCTAGTGCTACACCTAGCTTGTGCTTTAGTCCCCCATGGAACTTCTTTGCGATATATTTCTCGATATCTACCTGCTCAGGCACATATCTTGATAACTCACAGAACTTTGCATCATATTCCGTGACCGTCATCTTTCCTTGCTTCAGATTGTAGAACTCAGCCTCTTTCTGTGCTCTATAAGTCTTATGCACGTATTTATCGAACAATGCCTCCTTAAATTTGTCCCAAGTAAAATGAGCCAAGTGCTCCGCTGGTATGACCTTCTGTCTAGCCTCCCACCAGTAGTCAGCTGGTCCGGAGAGTTGAAATGCGACACACAAAAGACGCTCCTCATTAGAACATCTGAGGAGTTTAAAGATCACATTGGGTTACCGGATCCATTAAAAATGGGTGGGTTTCGTTTGAGGAAAAGATCCTCAATATCACGATGGGGTGGTGGTGGAGATGGTGGTGGTGACGGTGGAGGGGTTTCATGGCGTTCTTGTTCCTCTTCCCTTTCATCTCATGCTTGCCGTCTACCTGGTCCCCTAGGCCTACCAGGTCCTCTTCTATTGTTTACTACTCTCGGCGGCATTTTGAAACTATAGACAACAAGAATTCTTATTAGCACTTTTGCTTTTTAAAAAAAAAAAAATTCACCCACTTAGTAAGATTCTTCCAACTTTAAACAAGTTTATGGAAAGAAATAGATAATATCATCCACACTATTTCTATGAAACTTTTAACTTCGCAAGTTAATTAAGAGCAACCAACTAAACATGGTAAGAACAAACGTTCACTGGATCAAAGCCCACTCACGGGGTTATATATATATATGCGCGTCAAAAAGAGTACTGATTTTTTTGCCTCCAATTAACGAGGACTTATACCAAAAAGCTAGACTACAACTAGTATGAGCTAGGCTAACTGCCTATCTATGTACCGGATGCACTAATAGGTTGCATCTCTGTACCTACTGGAAGTACTAGAATGGAAACGATCGTAAAATTTCGCAGCTAACTCTGAAGATATGAAGAACAAGAGAGAGAAGAGAGAATATGGGAGGGGGGGCGGTTTTGGGAGAGAGAGATGAGAGAGTTGTGTGTTATTTGACAACTTTAGGATATTTATCAAGAGAGAGAGAGAGAGAGAGAGAGGCGGTAGGGGGTGACTTAAATCCAAAAATATCTCGTTTACGGGTCTAATACTACATATTAAAATCGATTAATTAATTTCTTAGACGGTTACATTTCCGTCAAAAACTAATTCGACCAATAGATTGGAAATAATTTACTTAGTCGGAAAGCATGATTCAATTTCCGAAATCCATCAAAAACTCGAGACGTGACGGTCCAACTTTCGCCCGAAAAAATAAATAAAACTAACTTTTACCGGAAGACTCGTATCGCAAAATAAGTGAATGTAAAGTCAGACGTTTTTTCGATCTGAGTTCTCGAACGAAAATTTTATCGGGTGCGAACCTTAATACAGTAGTCGGTTGAACGAATTCTGGAATTTTTTTCAGAAACGGATTTCACCGTTAGTCTTAAAACTGAAATTCCTTAACTTAGGCATGCAAAGCCTTAATTAATTAACAAATTTTTATTTTAGTGATGGGAGAAAAAAGGTCGGGATATTACATACTCGTTCTAAACTCGTGAGGTCGAATTGTGTGAGTTCGTTATTTGATTTTATTCTCGAAACACTTAGGAATAATTCTAGACTTAATTGATATTGATATATGCTTGATCACCATTAAGATATTGAGATTAAGTCATTAACAGGATTTGGGATCAACTCGAGAGTGTCTGTCGTACCCAAGAAGGTAAAGAGTATCGGAAAGTAGTCGGTATTGACCTACCTCTTGGCTGTCTTGGGTCTGTTTATTCTTAATGCCTTTTGGGCAACATTGTTACTGAAGTGTCTTCGTGACTTTGTTGATCAAAAGAGGAGATCTTGCCTTCTGATCAAGATCTGTAAAACTGGATAGACATAGGTTTAGTGTGTTTATGTATTGACTTTGTGACCATTAGGGTATAAACTAATCTCTGTCTTAAACCAAGTAATAAGATCAGGTAATTGAATATCTTTGCACCAATGAACGAGTAATGAGTAATTAGGATCATTGATTCGAAACCCTAACCCAAACTTCTTTGTTATTTGATATTTCACTTGTTGAGTTACAGGATATTGAGATACATCTCGATCATAATCCCTTTTGTTGAAGAACTACTTGAAGAGCAGATCTACGCCAAGTCCCTTGGGATCGACCCCACTTGCCATTAACTACTACCTTGTTGGGCAAGAGGTATTTTATAAATTTATTTGTGCAAAGAGTGTGACGACCGCTTTTCGTCAGTAAGACTATAAACAGATAGCATATCTCATTTGTTGAGAGATAGATTTGCAGAGATAAACTCTCGTAGAATAGTTTTCATATTTGTTCTTTGTTTTCTTCGAGTGATAGTTGAGGCAACTTCAGTCACCACCTTTTGTGAAGGGAGTGTTGATTTCTCTTTCTTTTAGTGACCATTGTTTACTCGAAGTATTTTCGTTGTTAACATTCTTATAGTGAATATTTTGCCCTGAGACACTTCACAAGATTATTAATTGATAATCTTGTGAAAATTTATCCATTGTGTTCATTTTATTTCCACTGTCTTCTGTCCGAAGTTGTGAGCACTTGAGTCACAACTTTGGTCACCACTCTGGGTGTGAATTTGGTACCTAAAAGGACGAAGAGCAAGAACTGAGCATTGATGACGTAGCAGTGGTGAAAGAATATAAAAACGTGTTCCCAGAAGTTCTGCCAGGTTTGCCTCCCGACAGGCAGTTGGAGTTTAAAATTGATCTTGAGCCCGGATCAGCCCCAATTTCAAAAGCTCCGTACAGAATGGCACCGAAATAACTTCGAACTGAAGATTCAATTGCAAGAATTGTTAGATTTGGGTTTTATTCGACCAAGTGTTTCCCCTTGGGGAGCACTGATTCTGATTTTGAAGAAGAAAGATGGTAGTTTGAGGATGTGCATTGACTACCAAGAGTTTAACAAGATTACGCTCAAGAACAAGTATCCTTTGCTGAGGATAGATGATTTATTCGACCAGCTTAAAGGAGTTAGTGTTTTCTCCAAAATTGATTTGAGGTCTGGATACCATCAGTTGAAGATCAGGTAAGAAGATATACCAAAGACTGCTTTCAGAACGAGATACAGACATTACAAGTTTGTTGTAATGCCGTTTGGTTTGACAAATGCCCCAGCTGTATTCATGGATTTAATGAACCGCGTCATTCATGAATACTTGGACAAATTCGTGATTGTTTTCATTGACGACATCTTAGTGTATTTAAAGGATGAAGTAGAGCACGAGAAGCATCTCAGAATCGTGTTGGAAAATTTAAGATCGGAGAAGTTGTACGCCAAATTCAGCAAAGTGTGAATTCTGGCTAAAGGAAGTGAATTTCCTAGGACACGTTGTTTCGTCCAAAGGAATCAAAGTTGACTCAACTAAAGTGCAAAAAGTTCAAGAGTGGAAATAGCCAACCTCAGTTTATGAAGTCTGTAGTTTCCTTAGTTTGGCAGGTTACTACCGATGATTTATAGAGGGATTTTCCAAGATAGCAAAGATGATGACAAGTTTGTTGAAGAAAGAATCAAAGTTTAGATGGACGGAGGAATGTGAGAAGAGTTTCCAAGAGCTTAAATCAAGATTGACGACAGCCCCAGTGCTAGCCCTTCCAGAAGCAGGAAAGGACTACACCATCTTTACAGATGCATCATCTAAAGGATTGGGATGTGTGCTAATGCAAGAAGGAAGAGTAATAGCATATGCATCAAGGCAGCTTAAACCTTATGAGAAGAAGTATCTGACGCACGATTTGGAATTAGCAGCAGTAGTACACGCTTTAAAAATATGGAGACATCATCTCTATGGAGCAAAGTGTGATGTCTTTTCGGATCATAAGAGTAAAAGTATTTCTTTGAGCTGTGATACCTCGAATCTTTATAATCCTAATTAAACTTCTTAAATGTGATTATGTGTGCTTAAATGCTTTTGAAGTGTTATTATATGTGATTACGTGTGATAAAATTTTCCGAGAATAAATTTTCTCGTGAAATTACCAAAATTCCCCTGAAGGGCAAAATTATAATTTTCTCATTTCGGCAACTCGAAATGAAGATGTGAAGAATTATATGAGTTTAAGAATATGAGATTTATATGAGTTCGATTTTTGGATAATTTCGAGACAGTTGACTTTTGGATGAATAGTAACTTTGACCGGAAAAGTTAACCCTCGGTCAACGAACCCCGAATTCAGTTTAATCAGTGTCATTTGAATCTAGAATTAATTTTAAGACCAATGATACAAGTTTGATAATTTTCTGAGAATATTTGAGTCGAGTTTGAATTTATTTTTAAAGACGCAACTAATATGAATAGTAACTTTTTACAACTTTTTCGTTATTCGGAATTTGCCTATGAAACTTGGGTGTTTCCAAATCTAAAAATTATTCTAAGACTAATGACACAAGTTAGAGAAAAATTCAAGATCTACAAATCAAGTTTTTAACTACATTTAAATCGGAGACGAATGTGCATAATAGAGATTTCCGACTTTCTTCGTTATTGGGAATTTATACATGAAAGTTGGTATTTTAGAATCTATAAATTATTTCGTGAGTAATGGTGCGAACTAGAGTGAAATCCAAGGTCTAGAAAGTGCCGAAAGGAGAGGTTTAAGTTGAGAGATGTTAGTATTTTAAAGAGGGATATATTATACCGAATAAAAGCATTTTAACCGGAATTTTTATTTGATAAAAATCAGATTCACCACCCTTATACAACCGACCTCACTCTCCCTCTTTCCCTGTTAATTTCTCATTCTCATCTCAAGTAAGTGAGATACATTCTCTCTTTCTCTCATAATACCTCAGGCAAGAGCGCTATCTCTCCCCATCTCTCTCCTCTTCGGTCATCACCATCACCACCATCATCATCTCTCTCCTTCATCATCTTCATAGCAGCAGCATCTCTCCCATGGCTACCGAGCTCCATACTCCCTAATAAGTTATCATTTTTTCCATCAAAGAGAAGCTAAGGTGTTAGAAATCGAGTGAAGAACACCATAAGCTTGAAGAACAAATAAGAAACTCCATATTTCCTTCATCCCCTTCCATGGCAGCAGCCCCTCCATGACTCCATAGCTCAATTTTCTTCAATCAAAGTCCAAGAAATAAAGCTAGAAATCTGAGAGTTCAAGAGATAATTCCTATTTCTTGTAAACTTCAAGTAAGAACAACACTTTTTTCCCTATTTTTCCTTGAAGCTGCCGAGTTCTTCTCACCATCATAAGCTTCGATTTTACTTAAAGGAAATTAAGGAAAGGAAGCTAGAGTTGCGAGGAATGAAGTAGAGATTATCGATTAAAGAAGAATTAGTAAGATTTCCAACCTTTTTGCTTAAGAACACATGCATATTTTCTCTTGTGTGTTCGAAAATTTCATGCAAGGAAATAAATTGATCTTAGTGTCTTTAAGCATGAATCCATGATAATCTACACTTTCCATGCAAGGAATAGAGAAAAGAAATCCAAGTTATATATATGCATGTGTGTGCCGTGAGATTCAAGAAAAATAGGGAAATTTGTTGTCACGCCCCGACTCTCGAGGTGCGACTTACGAATAACAACAAACCTAAACAACTAACAACTAACTCAAATAAAGGGGGACATGCTCGGGGAAAACAAAGATGGAATATAAGGCAATCGAATTTGGTTTTCAAAAGCATAATGAAATAGTAACCGAGCATCTTAACTTCACTTTTAACAGGAATTCAAACAAGTGATCTATGCTGATGGGAAAGGAATTCCAACAAAAAGAGGAAGCATACGATTATATACATCAAGATAAGGGATCATGTTCAACAACAAATCAAGTTACGAGCCCATCGCTCGGGATTACAAGTTAAAGGGGTTACGAATTCAACAAGCATTCAAAGTCTTCGAGCACAACACTCGGAATAAAAAATATGAATATTAGAGTACTGGCATCAACAGACATTAGATCAAAAAGATTGCAGCGGAAATTAGCATCAACTCCCAACACTTGCACGTATGAAGACGTACAAATGCCAGTCCGAAATTCAACTAAACTTAACCAACAAAACCAAACCACACCACCAAGTATCCACGCCATCGCCATCCAGTCAACCTGCATGTTTAGAAACACACGCAGGGCTGAGTACTTCGTACTCAGTGAACACAAGCCAAAACATTTGAATAAAGATGCTTTTTAAAGCTATATTAATTGAACTTGCCTTGCCAAACATCACAAGTATATAAGCAGTTTTAAAAACGGTTTTACTTGTGCATGTCAAAACATTTTTCTTTAAAACAGACTGCGCAGTCAAATAACATAATATAAAAGCATGTATCATCTATCACCAATAACTTCACTGTGCCGAGAAGTAGGCCTCCTTCTCAAACACTGTGACCGGCCCAACCGAAGCAAGGCTCACAGTCAGCTCAACATATACCACACGTGGATTCCTGCTTTCACAGGATAATCACATCTTCATATAAATAGATGATAACACATACTAACTTCAATAAAATGGCAAGTCAATCACATTTGAAAATCATATCATAATATTCAATAGCATAACTAATTTTCATCGATAGTTTTGGTTCAGAAAAGCCCACCTGACTTCCGAAGAACTAGCTAGGTGGTCTAGGGCTATTTGTCCTCTCTTAACGATCCGTCCGGCTCGATCCTTCCCAGTTCGATATCGATAGATAAGATATATGAAAGACGGACACAAAGGCGTTGGACTTAACTGACGGACTTCTATTTGAGTCGTCTCTCTCTTCGCTCTAACTTTTCTAAAAGATCTTGCATTTTCGTCCTTAATTTATTAACTCTATTCGAATTGGTTAACTTTACTACTCAACATCGTACACTTTTCTCGTTCTAATTAATAACTTCATTGTTATCATTCTATTACTTGAGATTTCTTTCAAAGACTTTAGTTCATTCTCAATTTAACAATCAATCATTTAGCATACAAGTTCAATCATCTTTCACATTATAATACTATCATGCATCTAAACACTTATTCAAACATATAATGAATTCAAATAAATCAAACATACTTCAAGACACGTTAACATGCATTCCATTTGAACCTTAAAATCTAACTCGATTATGCATTTCTTTTTATGAAGGCTCAAACTATTCATTCTATTTTTCTTACTTATATAGACAATGCTTTGTTTTACATCCGTTATCTTATAAGGTATTTTATAACTTTTATTCAATTAACAAAATTTCTCCTTAATTATTATTAACTCGTATAAAATTAGGATTTTCTTATTTATCTTTAATTTGATCCTTACTTCTTATCTCGACTATTGTTCCTCTAATTATTATCTCGGTTTATCTTTTTATTCGCTTGGTTAGAAACAACGTACTTAATTAATTATTTAATTAATCTTCTTTTCCATTTAATTCTCGACATCTTATTTCATTCTCATTTTCTCGATTAACTTATACGAGTATCTATCTTAACTCGTCTAGCATCTTTTCTTTACTTAATTTAACTTCTTTTTTATTTCTTATCGATTAATTCTTCTTAAACTCGGTTTTCTCTATTTTTACTTATTTCTTTAATAATTTCTTCTTTATTTGTCTTTAACTTAAGCCATTTCTTACTAAGTAATTTCCTTATCTTTTGATACACATTTTTATGAATTAACTCACTTTATTAATTATAAAAGATCTTTTTGTTGTATTTTTAGTAAAATTTCAAGTCTTTAAATTTTAATGTAAGACATTTAATTAATAAATCTTTTTATACATCTTTTCATCTTTTATTTAATTAAAAGCTTTTCAATTTTAAGTCTTTTTATCAACACTTCTATCTCTATTCCATATTCAAATTAATCACTAATACATACTTAAACATCCAATCTTTTTTTATTATTTCTACAATTAATTTCTTTCAAAACTTCAACATGAAAACTTATTTTCTTAAATTACACACATATATAATCATATTAACATAACATATAATCATTCCATTGATCAAAACAACACTCAATTCATCAACAAAATTAACAAAATAAAACCTCTATTTTTCCTCAAAAGTCACGGCACACACATACTCATTTTGTGCATTTTATTTCTCAATTTTTCATGCAAATAATCTCATTACTAACATGATAAAAATAACAAATCAAGCATCAAAATAACAATAATTCAAAGATTCACATTTTTCCTATTTTTCTTATAATTTTCGGTATTCATCTTAGTTTTAGTGGGGTTTTAATTTCTTTTTCTTCTCTTATTTCACCGATTAATATCTAATGCTCGATTCTCCTAACGAATTCTTCTCACTCGATTAGCACATGCATATCCTAAGTTTCCCTAAACATAAATTAAATAACATGCATGCATAGATATTTCCTTTAGGACTTATAGACATACATATTTACAACTAATCAAATGAATTCATACTTAATTAAATGGGAATCCTTCTCTTGGCTCTTGGGATTGAAATGGATGGAAATGGTAGCTTCAAAGCTTGAACTTGAAAGGAAGAAGGATTTATTCTTGAATCCTCAAAGAAAAAGAAATAATATGGGATTAATCATCCATAGGTTTTAGGAATCAAAATAAAGAAAAGTGTTGGATAATTCTTGAATTTAACTTCAAGAACTTGGAAGATTCTTACCTTTCTTTGAAAATATGGATGAAATGGATGGAGATTGATAACTTTTACTTCATTTTCATGGATGGAGATTTTGAATCCATGGTTGCATGTGAAGAAAAATCAAGTATGAGGGAGAGAGAGGTATTGCCGAGAGGGAGAGTTTGGGAGAGTTTGAGAGATTGTTTTTCTTTTCTTGCTAGAGAGAGAGAGATCGAAATGGAGAGAGAGAGATGGAGTGTGATGAATGAATTGTTGTCTTCCTACTTGTCTTAGATGAATAAAATTCAAATCCAACAAAGGGAAAAGGTATACTTGTTGGAAGTTGTAAAAGACAAGACTTGATAGGTGATGTGATCTTAACTTGCATGCACACTTTAAGTAATCCATGCATAAGACATCATCATGGTGTGTTAGTCTTGGAAATTGAGGGATGATGGGAGAGGAGATGTGAGGTGGCGAGAGAGTGAGAGAGGTGGATGACACGTGTCGTCGTCGTGTTGTTACGGTTATTAATTATCCGATCGTAAAGGTTTTCCGGGTAAAACGATTCGTATTAATTCCGTTTTGTTCTCTTAACGGGTCTATCCTCTTCTCGTCTCACTTTTGACACTAACTTATCTCAATCCTATTTCACGTCTCAATTTTAAGGATTAAAGGTTTCGATCATTTTAGTCCTTTAATTCTTAAAAGAATTTAATCGGCTTATTAATCCGTTTATTAATCCTTTTAAAGACTAATGCCTCATTTCTCTTCTCAATTCTTGGATAAGCTCTTACCCTATCTCAGTGATCTTAAAAGGAATTCTAGGTTCGAAGGTTCTAGTTCAATTCTATTCTAGTCTCGTCGGCGTAAACATATTTCTCGGCGATTAACGTTATGTTATCTTAATTAAACAAACGTCTCGAGATTTTTCCGGAATTTAATCTCATACTCATTTTCATATAAACGACTCAACAAGCATATCACATCATCATCATCTCAGATAAATAGAATAGATAAATTCACACAAGATTCACAAGGCAATTTAAACGTTTTATTCAAAACTCATCGATTAGAAAAGAAAAATTTTACTCCTAAATTCTCATCTTTGAACCTACTCGGTTAATTAGACGCTCTCTAAAGGTATAAGAACTCGGGGTATCACATTTGTGCCTTAATTTCTATCATGATTTTAATGATCTATAAGTGTTTTAGAAATATATCTAAGACTATTAGAGTGATTGATTGAAGAAAATAAATATATATACATTGATATCATGAATATTCGATGTTTATGCCTAGAAATGATTTTTATTGTGCTTTGATAAATTTCTTGAATTTGATACTTGATATGAGATACATGATTATTTCTAAGCATGAATAAATAAAAAGAATTGAGAAATAAACACCCTAGCATGAAAAAGAAATTTGGAGGAGATAATGAATAGTAAAAGTGGGTTTGTGATATATGAGTTCTATGTTTGATTTGATTATGGAATAAATTAATTCAAGTATGAATAAGCATGATTCTATGATTTATTTGAGTGAATGAGTTTATTTGAGCCTTAAATAGTTAAAACCGAAAATAATGCATAAAATATAATAATATAAATTTTATGAGTTATTTGATGAGTTGATGTTTTGGAAATAAATTCAACAATATCTATGGATAAAAATACCACCAAAAGAAAGAAATGAGTTTATATAATAATAATTATAATTTTTCGGCATTAATAAGTATAGAATATTGGGAATTTTAATGTCACAACCCCAAATCCCGAGGGACGGCAGAAGCCGGGGTGCGACTGGGATTGGATTAAAGAAGCGGGGAAGAAGGGGGACTGACTAATTAAACATACATAAAATACATCATACATTCAATGAACAAGACTTTACTATTAAAAAGGAAGAGTTAATCACGAAGGATTACTCGACAGAAAGTACTCGAAAGCATCTAAGTTAAAGATTACAGACTTAAACTACAGTGATTCACCAAATGTACATAATGTCAAAAAGGTCTAGAGTTTTGCAGCGGAAAGTAGGTTATAAGCTAAAGCTTCCTAACAACTCGACTCAACTTCAACCACCGCCGCTCTCGTCGCTTCAACCTGCACATTTAGAAAACATATGCAGGGCTAAGTACGAAAGTACTTAGTGGGCACGTTGCCGAAAACATAGACATAAGTATAGATAATCTGGCATTTCATAATTGTAGCACATCGGGGTTTTATTAAAATTAGCCCGTGTCTACTAAAATATTTTCTGACTCATTTTCACAATTTGGCTTGATCAAGCACTTTTATAGATGTTACGTTCAAATCTTGACCAATTCTCATTTACCGTAGCTAGTTACCCCTCAACAGGATACCACATACACCACAGGCTACAAAGTGCACAAACTCTGGAAAGCGCTTAATAGCTAACTCAGAGCCGATCGATAGTTAACAATCCTAGCGATTAACTCATAAATTCTGGAAAACACGAATGTTAACTCAGATAGGTACAAGAGAACTCACATAAAACATAAAACAGTTCATGCCATAATTATCACTTTGAAAACACAGATATCAAAGTGATAAAGAAAGGTTTTCGAGCATTGCTCGTTTTGTTTCATATATAAAAGCCCACCTCGATGATACAGAACTACTAAACAGGTTCCCGTTCTTCTGTCTTCCGTCCTTTCCTTAGTTCTGGCTTCCTCCTTCATCGTAAAATAATCACACTTTAAATTCGGTCGTAAAAGAAAATCGAATACGGAAATTCGAATTAGTCGTTTTGTTTCTTAGGCATTTGCACGCTACTAGTTTCATTTTAATTAAACGGGAACGAGACTTGAACAAATCTTGTTTAGAACTTGAAAGGTTTCATACTCGACTCTTAGGTCAGTAGAAAAGATAGTCTTTAACTTATTACGGCTTAAACGATCGAAAGAAACTAAGTTGCGAAGAAGACAACTTAGTAAATCAAATCCTGAAAAATCACTGCGCAATGCAGTAGTTCTGGGGACTGCCCAGAACAGATGAATTGGAAACAGGGGATGTGCCCTGTACCGTTGAAAAGCTTGGGAGGTCTAGTTTTCTCTCCAATTTACGGATCTTAAATCCGATAAACGAGCTAAAAGATATTACAGTTTCCGGGAAGGGTCACAAAACTGCTGCGGCTAACCCTAGTTGTTCGATAGAATCGACGTATAACTTCCTAAGTTCGTTCTAAGTTCTCGTACTCGATTTCTCACGAAACTTCACTCTCAAGGAAGTCAACACGTACTCCCGTACGTGAAGGACTCCTTTTCAAAACTCGTTTATAACCACGACGATCAAACCTCGTCGTTTCAACTACCATTTACTATACCAACAACAAGTTAACAAATTCTCGTTTCTAGTTCTCGATTATAACTACAACTCATTATATAATAATCCGGATGCTCATGTCGTCAACTACAAAGTTATTCCTTAGTCCATAATAAGCATTATTATCTAGTTAATAACCTTACTCGACTTCTCGATTATTATTTACGTCCACTTGTTCGTCTCTTACAAGATTTCAAAAGTTATCGGAATTCGTTCATTTTCTACGACATTAATCATCATCTAACGAGATTCATTATTATATACATCATCACCTCATATCATTACTTAAACTCAACTTAATTCGAGTTCTTAGTCTCTTAGGATTTCTATAAAAATTTTAGAATAAATCCAATTAATTCCTATCATCAACTATTATCATTAGAAACATTAATCCATCATTATATTATCAACTAAATCAAGCTATATGAAAACCCCCAATTTCCTCATAAAATCGGTATTAACAAATAATTAGGTAAAGTGATTCTCTTCTTTAATTAACTCCATTTATCTATTTATCATACTTATACAACACCAATTAATCAATGATCATACTATTACAACATCAATTGAGAGATCAATTGAAACCCTAGCCCAAAAATTAGGTGCTCATCAAATTCATAGGGCTTTTTATTTCTATTTGTTTTAATCACTAATTAAACTACTCCTAAGCATAATTATCCAACTAATTGAAGAATTCAATCATCCTACATGGAACCCCTAATTTTCGGTATTATATAGGTTTTAGGGTTCTTTGTTTTCTTCAAATTTTAATCATATTAATCACTTACTAATACCCTATGTCATGTAATACCCCAGAAAATTTCATACTGACTTAAAAATTTAAAGTTAATAATAATTATGGCTTTGCACGCCTAAGTTTACGATTCTGAATTCTAAAACCAACGGTGAAATCCGTTTCCGAAAATAAATTACGGAAGTCAATTAGATGACTACTGTATTTAGGGATATCGCGTACGAAAACTTTTTAGTTCTTGAACTCAGAACGGAAAACCGTCTGATTTTTACATTCACGAAATCGCGATACGAACTCGTCCGAGAAAGTTCGTTTTTATGATTTTTCGGACGAAACTCGGACTGTGACGTCCCGAGTTTTTGTCAGAATTAAGTTTTTAAATATTACTTTCCGAAAAAGTTAAATACGTTAGAATTATTGGTCGAATCAGATTTTGACGATTTTATGTCGAGCTACATTTTTCGTCTTTCGATTTCCGTAACGTCGTATCGCGCCGGAAAATCGCGTAATTTCTCTTTTCCTTCCCCTCTTGACCGACTTCTCCCTCTCTCACTAAGCTAGATATTTCATTACTATATAGTATTTAACATAATGACTCACTACTTAGATTTTTATTTAACTTTACACCTAAGTGTTAGATATTATTTCATCTTGTTAGTCATCACCATCACCTCCCCAACACCACCTCATTGCTGCCCCTCTCACTCTCTCTCTCTCATTTTTCTCCCAAAACTCCATTGAAGAAAGCTTCAAGTTCTAGCAAGGATTTCTTCACAAGATCAATCACCCTCCATCAACTTTCATACTTCTTTTATTAATTGTCAAGGTATTTGTCTCCTCTTCACTTCTATCCATTCAAAATTCATTTCTTTCTATTTTCAAGTTAGATCGATTTTTAGGGATTGATGTAGGAGATGTTTTGATCTTTAATTAGTGTAATTAGATGGTTTAGATATGAGTTCTATGGTTAAAATTTGAGGAAATTCAAGAACCCTAATTACCTATTAATACCAAAAATTTGGGGCCTTGGAGTAGGATGATTGAATTCTTCAATTAGTTGTATAATTGATCTTAGGAGATGTCTAATTGATGATTAAAACAAAAAGAAATTGAAACCCCTATGAATTTGAAGAGAACCGAGTTTTAGGCTAGGGTTTGAATTGGGGGTTTTCAAATTAGTGATGTAATGAGACTTGTAATTGTTTGATTGATGATATATTAGTATGATAAATGGGGTAATGAGGTTAATCGATGAAGAAAAATCAACCCCCCCTAATTTATGTTATTATCGAAATTTTGTAGAAATTTGGGGGTTTTCATGTAGTTGATCTAGTTGATGATTTGATGATGAATTAATGTTTCTAATGATATTAGATGATGTTGGGAATTAATTGAAATTATTTCTAAAAATGTTAATGAAATCGTAAGAGACTAAGAACTCGAATTAAGTTGAGTTTAAGTAATGATTTGAGGTGATGATGTATATAATAATGAATCCCGTTAGATGTTGATTAATGTCGTAGAATTTGAACGAATTCCGATAACTTTTGAAATCTTGTAAGAGATGAACAAGTGGTCGTAATTAATAATCGAGAAGTCGAGTAAGGATTCTAACTTGATAATAGTGTTTTTAATGGACTAAGGAATGACTTTGTAGTTGACGACGTGAGCTTTTGAGTTATTATATGATGAGTTGTAGTTATAATCGAGAACTAAATGGTAGTTGAAAGCCGATGTTTAGAGCGTCGTGCTTATAGACGAGAAACAAAAAGGAGTTCTTCACGTACGGGAGTACATGTTGACTGCCTTGAGAGTGCAGTTCATGAGAAATCGAGTACGAGAACTTAGAACGAGCCTAGGAAGTCATACGTCGATTCTATCGAGCAACTAGGGTTAGCCGCGGCAGTTTTGCGACCCTTTCCGGAAACTGTAATATCTCTTAGCTCGTTTATCGGATTTGAGATCCGTAAATTGGAGCGTAAACTATACCTTCCAAGCTTTCTAATGGTATAGGGTTCCTCCCCTGTTTCCAATTCCTCTGTTCTTGGCTGCCCCGAGAACTACTGCTTTGCGCAGTGATTTTTCAGGATTTGTTTTCCTAAGTTGTTTCTTTCACAACTTAGTTTCTTTCGATCGTTTAAGCCGTATCAAGTTAATGATTATCTTCTCTACTGACCTAAGAGTCGAGTATGAAACCTTTCAAGTTCTAAACGAGTTTTGTTCGAGTCTCGTTCCCGTTTAAACTAAAAAGAAACTAGTAGCGTGCAAATGCCTAATGAAACAAAACGACTAAAGCCTAATTCGAATTTTCATATTCGATTATCTTATACGACCGAATTTTTTAAAGTGTGATTATTTTACGATGAAGGAGGAAGCTAGCACTAAGGAAAGGACGGAAGAACCGAAGAACAGAAACCTGTTTAGTTGTTCTGTATCATCGAGGTGGGCTTTTATATATGAAATAAAACGAGCAATGCTCGAAAACCTTTTCTTTATCGCTTTGATAATCGTGTTTTCAAAGTGATAATCATGGCATAAACTGTTTGAATATTTTATGTGAGTTCTCTTGTACCTATCTGAGTTAACCTTCGTGTTTTCCAAATTTATTAGTTAACTAACGATCGGCTCTGAGTTAGCTATTAAGTGCTTTCCAGAGTTAGTGCACTTTGTAACCTATGGTGTATGTGGTATCTTGTTGAGGGGTAACCAGCCACGGTGAATGAGAAATTGGTCAAGATTTAAATGTAACATACTAGAAAAATGCTTGTACAAGCTAATTTATATAAATGAGTCAGAAAATGTTTAGTAGACACGGGCCATTTTCAATAAAACCCCGATGTGCTACGATTATGAGATGCCTGATTATTTATACTTATGAATATGTTTTCGGCAACGTGCCCACTAAGTACTTTTTTACTTAGCCCTGCATATGTTTTCTAAATGTGCAGGTTGAAGCGATGGAAGCGGCGAGGCTTGAAATAAGTTGTCTAGGAAGACTTTAGTTAGTATAAATCACATTTCCGCTGCAAAATTCTAGTACTTTGATGTAATGTACATTACGTAAAACTCTGTAGTTTATGTCTGTAAACTTGAACTTAGATGCCTTTTGAGTACCCTCTGTCGAGTAATCCTCCGAGAATTACTCTTCCTTTTGTAAATAAAGTCTTGTTCATAGAATGTATGATGTCTCTTATGTATGTATGTTTAGTGAGTCCCCTTCTTCCCCACTTCTTTAATCCAATCCCAGTCACACCCCGGCTTCTGCCATCCCTCAAGATTTGGGCTGTGACATGTCATGAATTAAAAGATTAAAACATCTACTACATCATCCAAATTTTCGATCCATCTTGAGAAAATAAAAGAAATGAAATCCAATTGGATAGAAGTGTATAGGAGATGAATACCTTGAAGTTTAATGAAAGGAGTTAGAAGATTGATGGTTGGATGATGAACTTATGAATTTTCCTTGCCAAAGCTTGGAGCTTTCTTCAATGGAGGATGAAGAACATGGAAGAGAGCATGTGTGTGTGTTTCGAAAATGGGAGAGAGGGATGAGGAAAATGACTACTTAATTTTATGTTATATATTAACTTACTACAATAGGTGTAAAGTATTAGAATAAAAGGACATTAGTCATAAGGTTAATACTATATAAAAATGAAATATCTATGCTTGTGAGAGAGGGTGAGGTCGGCTAAGAGGGGAGAAAAAGAAGAAAAATACGCGTTTTTCCGGCGCGATACGACGTTACTTAAATCGAAAGACGAAAAACGTATCTCGGCATAAAATCGTCAAATTCCGATTCTACCATAAATTCTAACGTATTTAACTTATTCGAAAAGTAATATTTAAAAACTAAATTTCCGATAAAAACTCGGGACGTCACAGTCCGAGTTTCGTCCGGAAATCATAAAAACGAACTTTCTGAGGCGAGTTCGTATCGCGATTTCGTGAATGTAAAAATCAGACGGTATTTTGCCGTCCCTCGGGATTTGGGGCTGTGACAGAGTGGTATCAAAGCCATCGTTTCTGCTCTGGATACGAGTCTTCCTTCGAGTAGTAGTATAGAGTATTCGTTCGTACTCTATATCGAGTCTTCTTTCGAGTCGTAAGATAGAATAATTTGTTTATACTCTAGATCAGAGTCTTCTTTCAAGTAAAATTAAGAGTTAAGTTATAACATTAAGATTCAGAATATAGACGACAACTCAACCTCCCGCTACGTCGACTCAACGAGGAATGAATTTCAGTAACATAATTTCTATGAGAATGGGAATGAGTTGTGTGCCAAAAATAAGAATTCTATGAAAGTATAATTTAATTTATACTTTGTTTTGACTATGTGATTTTGTGATAGTACGAGTACTATCTTATGTGAAATTATTTGCGCAATAATTTCCTTTATTTAAAAAAATAGATACATGGCACGAGAACTTAGAAGGAATCTAGGGATTTTTCCCGGTTCAATAAGAATATAGACTTGAAATCTAAGGTCTTTTCCGATTCCTCGAGAACTTAGACGTTTTTAAGAAATGTTAATCCAAATGATTTCGAAAGGAGATCCACAACACGAGAATGACTTCTATTGATGAATGTCACGTGTGTATAGTGACATGAATAAAGACTCGGCAAAGTCGATCTTTGTTTTAAAACCCGATAAGAATTTCCTTTGAGGGAAATGAAATAAATACTGATAAAATAAAGTAAATATGTACGAAAGGAATGAAAGAAACAAAAAGACGTTTGAGAAAATGTGGATTCATGCGATTGAGAGACTGTTATGTGGACTTGATCAACCCACATAATAAGAAACTCAGTAATATGGGTTTTATGCCCACAAGCAAAACCTTTTTAGTATGGTATAAGTGGTTTAAAGAGACGAATGTTACATACGTATAAGTAACATGTAACGACGTCGTTCCTTTTCATTTCATTTCGTTTTTCAGTAGAGTTCGCCTTGTTCGAACTTTGCGAAGAGAATTGTTTTTACTATTAGGAGTCAAGCACGAAGCTTGATTAAATTTTCCCAACGATCGCTCGATTTTTAGCGACGATGACTAGAACTTATGTTTTAAAAAGTTATTCTTTAGTTATATTCCATTTCTCTTTTGGAAATTATATTTTTATATACTTCGTCCTTGAGTGAAGAATACGACACGTATGAATATTAAGAGTTGTAAACGACAAAGTCTTTTGTAAATGAATGTTACTTTTGCATAATAAGTAACATGAACAAAGTAGACGTGCCTTGTTTTAATGAATGAGAATCGATGAAAAAATTTCCTTGAGAGAGAAATAAGGATTAATGAAAGAAAATAATAAGGAATTAAGGTAAGAAATTAAAAGAATGAGATAAGGAATAGGTATAAAATCTTGAAATTTTATTTCTATATATTGTGAGTACGAGAGCAATTTTCTGTGAAATTGCTAGATGTTTAAGATAAGTTTGTTTGATTAAGTGTTGTGATATTACAATTGAATAAGGAATATTCATTTTGTAATTGGAGTAATTGCGAAAGATAAGTTATCACCTTACCGTTACTGATCCGTGTTTCTTAAAAACCTTGTAGGATGACTTCCAGTAGTGACACGGCTTCGGAGAGTCAGTCCCCGCCACAGCGTACTTGGGCAGATCAATTATTGGATAGGTATAGAGATTATGAGGCAAACCCGAGACACGACGTAGAGCAGAGGATTAGTTACTTTTCGTCAGTTTACCATCCAGTCCGGCGTTCTATTACAGAGGGTCAGGCTGTACTTGACTTGGTTAGATGACTACCAGAGGAATGGCGTGGTTGGGCACACAACACAGCATGGTACTACCTTGGGATGTTTGGCGACGATACAGAGCCGACAGGGGATTACCAGGGATTCGCTTTGGAGGTACACAGGCGTTTCTTCGAGAGCAGACACATAGCAGCATATCCTGTTCAGGCGCATCCTCCCTACACTTACTTCCCGGCAGATTCAGAGTCAAAGCATGATGAGATGGCTCCAGAAATGGTTGCACAGTTGGAGATCCCCCCAGTGATTGTACCCAATGAAGTGTAGAGGAGATGAATACCTTGAAGTTTAATGAAGGGAGTTAGAAGATTGATGGTTGGATGATGAACTTATGAATTTTCCTTGCCAAAGCTCGGAGCTTTCTTCAATGGAGGATGAAGAACATGGAAGAGAGCATGTGTGTGTGTTTCGAAAATGGGAGAGAGGGATGAGGAAGATGACTACTTAATTTTATGTTATATATTAACTTACTACAATAGGTGTAAAGTATTAGAATAAAAGGACATTAGTCATAAGGTTAATACTATATAAAAATGAAATATCTATGCCTGTGAGAGAGGGTGAGGTCGGCTAAGAGGGGAGAAAACGAAGAAAAATATGCGTTTTTCTGGCGCGATATGATGTTACGGAAATCTAAAGACGAAAAAAGTATCTCGGCATAAAATCGTCAAATTCCGATTCTACCATAAATTCTAACGTATTTAACTTATTCGGAAAGTAATATTTAAAAACTAATTTCCGATAAAAACTCGGGACGTCACAGTCCGAGTTTCGTCCGAAAATCATAAAAACGAACTTTCTCGGGCGAGTTCGTATCGCGATTTCGTGATTGTAAAAATCAGATGGTTTTCCAATCTGAGTTCTAGAACTAAAAAGTTTTTGTACGCGATAACCCTAAATACAGTAGTCATCTAACTGACTTCCGTAATTTATTTTCGGAAACGGATTTCACTGTTGGTTTTAGAATTCAAAATCGTAAACTTAGGCGTGCAAAGCCATTTTTATTAATAACTTTAAATTTTTAAGACTGTACGGAAAATCTGGGGTATTACATCCTACCCCCCTTGCGAAAAATTTCATCCCGAAATTTGCATACCTTCTGCAAAAAGATGAGGATATCTCTCTTTCATCTTCTCCTCGTGCTCCCACGTGGCTTCTTCTTACCCGTGGTGGTTCCATAGCACTTTAACGATTGGTATCAATTTGGTTCTTAATTCTTGGACTTTTCTATCCAAAATTGATACCGGCTTCTCTTCGTAGGACATGCTTAGGGTCATAGACATATTTTCTCAATTGAGAAACGTGAAATACGTTGTGGACACTTCATAGACTTGGCGGTAAGGCCAATCTATAAGCGACGGGTCCTATCTTCTCGAGGATTTCATAAGGTCCTATGAACCTGGGTCTTAGTTTACCCTTAACTCCGAATCTAAGGATTCCTCTGGTCGGTGATATCTTAAGGAAAACTTTATCTCCTATTTCAAACTCAAGATTGGTTCGACTATCATCGGCATAAGACTTCTGTCGGCTCTGGGCTTCTTTCATTCTATCTCGTATCTGCCGAACTATCTCAATCATCTCATTTACTGCATCTGGACCTAGGTTCTTTCTCTCACCTACTTCGTCCCAATAAAGTGGTGATCTACATTTCCTTCCATACAAAGCCTCATACGGCGCCATTCCTATCGTAGCCTGATAGCTGTTGTTGTAAGCGAATTCGACTAAGTGTAGGATTTCTTCCCAATTCGTGCCTCGGTCCAAAACCACTGTCCTTAACATATCGACTAAAATCTGAATCATCCTCTCTGACTGTCCATCTGTCTGTAGGTGAAACGCTGTACTGAAATTAAGCTCTGTTCCCAATTCTTTCTGCATCGTAATCCAAAATCTCGAGGTAAATTTGGCGTCTCTATCTGATACTATGACCTTCGGTACTCCATGCAGACGTACAATCTCTCTGACGTACAACTGAGCTAGTTTCTCTGATCCGTAGGTAGTCTTAATCAGCAAGAAATGTGCTGACTTCGTAAGTCTATCGATAATTACCCAAATAGCTGTGTTTCATCTTCTTGACTTAGGCAAGCCTGTGACAAAGTCCATAGCTATGCCTTCCCATTTCCATTCTGGGACATCCAATGGTTGCAGCAATCCATACGGTTGTCTGTGTAAAGCCTTAACTTGCTGACATGCCAAACATCTTTCTACAAACGAGGCAACGTCTCGTTCATTCCATTATACCAGAAGTTCCTTCTCAAATCTTGATACATTTTCGTACTTCCTAGGTGTGCTGTATAAGGTGTATCGTGAGCCTCACTCAAGATCTCATTCTTCAGTTCGCTGTCATCATCAGGAATAAAAATTCTGCCTTCATAAAGGATCGCATTGTCTGGTGCCTCGGAATATCCATCTGGTTTATCTGTTCTTATCCTTAATCGCAACTTTTCCATTGACTCGTCCTTCCTTTGAGCACTGATGATTCTTTCTCTCAAAACTGGTGTAGCTTCTAATGCTGCTATCTGACTTGTTATCGTAGCTGGCGTGTCGAGCACTTTGATATCCATCTTCTCGAATTCTCGCACTAAAGTTTCTTCCTCTACAAAAAGGCATCCTAACTTTGTTGGGGCCTTGCGACTCAATGCGTCTGCTACCACATTAGCCTTTCCAGGATGATAGTTAATTTCGCAGTCGTAATCCTTAACTAATTCGAGCCATCTCCTTTGTCTCATTTTCAGTTCTTTCTGCTCGAAAAAGTACTTCAGACTCTTATGATCAGTGAATATCTCAACCCTTACACCATAGAGATGGTGTCTCCAAATCTTTAACGCATGCACCATGGCTGCGAGTTCTAAGTCGTGGGTTGGGTACTCAACTTCATGAGATCGAAGTTGTCGTAAAGCATAAGCTATCACTCGTCCGTCTTGCATTAAGACACAACCTAAACCATTTTTCGAGGTGTCGGTGTAAACCACATACTCCCTGCTTGCGTCTGGAAGAGCTAATACTGGCGCTGTGGTTAGCTTTCCTTAAGTGTTTGGAAACTCTTTTCGCACTCGTCCGTCCATTTAAATTTGGTTTCCTTCCGAAGTAACTGCGTCATCGGGCGAGCGATCGTAGAAAATCCATCAATAAACCTTCTGTAGTAACCTGCCAAACCTAAGAAACTTCTGATCTCATTCGGACTCGTTGGTGACTTCCAGTTGTGCACTGCCTCTACCTTGGCTGGATCCTCTTTGATTCTTTCCGCCAATACTATGTGCCCAAGGAACATTACTTCCTCCAGCCAAAATTCGCATTTACTGAATTTGCCAAAGAGTTTCTCAGTTCTTAGTGTCTCCAACACTATCTGTAGATGTTCCTCATGCTCCTTTTCATTCTTAGAGTAAATGAGGATGTCGTCGATGAATACTAAAACGAATTTTTCCAAGTAAGGGTGGAAAACTCTATTCATAAGATCCATGAATACAGCTGGAGTGTTGGTCAAACCAAATGGCATTACTAGGAATTCGTAATGGCCATATCGGGTTCTAAAAGCGGTCTTCGGTACGTCTTCAGGTTTGATCTTTAGCTGATGGTACCCTGACCTTAAATCTATTTTGGAGAAGACTCCTGCACCCTTGAGCTGATCGAACAGATCCTCGATTCTTGGCAAAGGATATTTGTTCTTGAGTGTGATCTTGTTCAGTTCTCGATAATCTATACACATTCTCATCGATCCGTCTTTTTTCCTATTAAACAACACGGGTGCTCCCCAAGGTGAGACGCTTGGCCTGATGAAACCAAGCTCTAGCAATTCTTGTAACTGGATTTTGAGCTCTTCTAGTTCTTTCGGTGCCATCCTATATGGGGCTTTAGACTTGGGAGCTGCTCCTGGTTCTAAGTCGATCGTGAAGTCCACATGACGATCTGGTGGCAATCCTGGTAACACTTCTGGAAAGACGTCCTCGTATTCATTCACAAATTTTACGTCTTGGATGGTCTTCTCGGCTTCTGGCTCTCCGACTAGGTACACAAGACAAGCTGTGGTACCTTTCTTCTTCATGAGTTTCGTAGCTTAAAGGGCGGATATAATTGGTACGCCTCTACCCATGGAAATTCCGTGGAATTCGGTTGGTTCTTTACCTGGGGGTTGAAAAGAGATTTTTCTCTCGTTGCAGAGAATCGTGGCATAATTCTCTGACAACCAATCCATTCCTAGGATTATATCTACGTCCTACATTATCATAACATTTAAGTTGTTCGCTTTAACCTTAAGAGTTCCGATTTCTAGTTCTAGGTTAGAGCAAACATGCGTGGAAGTAGTGATCTCTCCTGAAGGTGTAGCTACTCTCATAGAATGTGCAGCTCTTACAGGTCTGATGTCTAAGTTATCGGCACACGAGCCAGCAATGAAAGAATGCGATGCGCCAGTATCAAACAATATCTTAATAGAGATGTTGTGTAGTTTTCCCATACCTGCTAGGTTGCCTTTTCCCTTGTGCTGGCCACCCTGTTTGGTAGCGCATGCCCTCGCATTCTATTGCTGCTGTACATGCTGCTGGAACTGCTGTTGGTTTATTTGCTGCTGCGGCTGTGCTTGTATGGCTCTGAGAGGTATGGCTTGCAGCGGTTTTGGGCAATCTTTCTTCATATGCCCCTTCTGTCCACAATTGAAACAGTTGGGGGTGCCTATCTGACAGACTCCAGGATGGGCTCTGTTGCACTTAGGGCAGACAGGAATGGTAACCCTCCCTGGGTTAGTTCCTCCCTGGTTGAAGTTTCGTTGCTGCCCTTGCGGCTGGTTCTGTTGACCGTTGCCTTTCCATGGTGCGTTCTGCTTATTTCCCCGAATAAACAACCCGACTGGTTGTTTCCCTACCACGGTCTTTTGTTGCTGTTGTTGTTGTGGTTGTTGTTCTGGCCAGGCTGCTGATAGCCCTGCTGAATACCCCTTTTCTGATTACCCTGGTTGTTATAACTCTGATTGTAGCCTCCGCTACCTCCTGCATTCCACTTCCTGTTTCCTTATAGTTGCTATTATTGTTGTTATAATAGCCTCGGTTCTGGTTCTGTGCTGGAGCTGGTGCAGTTGGTACAATTTTCTTCTCGTCAGGCACTACGGCCTCCATTTCCAACGCTCTTCCCAAAATGTCAGTGTAGCTTAGTCCTCCATGACTAGTTAACGCGATCCCCAGTTCATGTCGTAGTCCCCCTTTGAATTTCTTCGATAATTTCTCCTCGGTATCAACCTGAGCCGGTGCATACCTAGACAGCTTGCAAAACTTGGCGTCATACTCTATTACGGTTAGCTTTCCTTGCTTCAAGTTATAGAACTCGACTTCCTTCTGAGCTCTATACGACTTGGGTACGTACTTATCAAATAGTATTTCCTTGAATTCTTCCCACGTGAAACGAGCCAGCTGCTCTGTGGGTATCACCTTCTGCCTTGCTTCCCACCAATAATCTGCCGATCCAGTTAGTTGGAACGCGACACATAGCATTCTCTCCTCATCAGTACATCTGAGGAGTTTGAATATCTTCTCTGTAGATCTCACCCATAGCTCAGCATCGCTAGGGCTGCCCGTTCCATTAAACATCGGGGGGTTTCTCTTGAGGAAGAGGTCCTCAATATCCCTATGGGGTGGTGGTGGAGGTTGTGGTGATGGGGATGGTGATGGGGTATTATTCTGTTCGTGCTCTTGTTCTCTGTCGTTCTCCGGTTGACGTCTCCCACATCCTCGAGGCCTTCCAGGTCCTCGACCTCTCCTATTGTTAACGTTTCTTGGCGGCATTTTCTTTGATCTAAAGGAAATTGAAATTCTCATTAGTCTTTTCTGTTAATCCCTCTTAGTACTTACTAACTTGTTTCCAACTTAATCAAGTTCACAGGACGACATATCGAACATAGTTTCGATATTACTTCGTAATCTTTTAACTTTCAAGTTAAACTTAAATTTCTTGTCACACGAATTTATTGACATTCTGATTTAATTACACGATTCATAGGAAATTTTTCTTGTGATTTAAAACCCTCTGATGGGTCATGTATATATATATACATCAAAAAGAATATTAATTCTGCCTCCAATGAGGACTTATACAAAAAGTTAGACTACTACTAGTCTAAACTAGGCTGACTGCCTACTATTTACTGGGTGCACTAACAAGCTGCATCTCCGTACCTACTAAAAGTACTAGAAGGGAAACGATTCATAAAATTTCGTATCCGTTAGAGTACTACAAAAACTAGTTACTGATCCGACTATGTACAGGACAAAAGAGCTACTACGACTACTAACATGCGTCTACGACGCTCTACTCGACAAACTAAAGTCGAGTCGGAACTGCCCTCTATGGCCTAAAAACCCTAAGAGTCCTCGTCCGGGTCCTCCTCAGGATCCTCGTCCGGGTCCTCCTCCTCAGACTCTGAACCAAAGACGAGCTGGAGTGCCTTGTCTTCCCTCAGAGTAGAGCCGTCAGAAAGTGTAAGTCGAGGTGGTGACGGTGCCTCTGAAACTGTCTCCTCAAGGTCGGAAACAAGGTAGTCCTCACTGATCTCTACTGCACGCTTCTTCAGGGGAAGAAGGTGCTCTGGAACAGAACCGGACTCAAAAACCTCTCTGGAATGGACCCTGGATGGTACTGCCTCCATCTGACCTCTGACTACGCCCCATTTCGCACAGATCTCCTCAAGCGGTGTCAGTGGAGATGGTAACTCTAACATGGCGGCAAGCTCTGCGTCAATCCCTCGGTACTCTGACTCTGCCCGAAACAGTCCTGTCTATAAAGGTCCTCTGACTCTAACACAAACGTCAGGTACAAACGGTGAAGATAATCCTAACAATGCGGCTGTCTCTGCATCGATCTCTACGAATCCCGGTCCTGGGATCAACTCCTCGATCTATGTACTAACTGGCGGTAACTCTGGTGTAACAGCAGGCTCCACGTCCTCCTCTAACTGCTCTGACCCCGCGTCAGACTCCTCACTCGGTACAAAGTCTGGTGGTATCTCCATCAAGGCGGAAAACTCTGGGTCCAAGTCTAGGTGCTCTAGCTCGGTCTCTGCTGGAAAGTGACTGTAGGGGAGATGCGGCTCAAAAGGAACTGGAAGCATAAATCTGCTGTCAAAGAATCGCCTGTGTACATACAGGGCGAATCCTGTGTAGTTGCCTGTCGGCTCTGTGTCGTCGCCGAAAACCCCAAGAAAGTACCACACCACGCGATGTGCCCAACCGCGCCACTCGTCCGGTAAGTGCACAATCAGGTCTGATATCGCCTGACTCTCCGGAATAAAGTGTCGTACTGCAAAATAAACTGACGAGAAGTTGATCACTATCTGCCCCACATGCTCCTCACTGTAATCTGCCTCGAAATCATAATACTCATCTTGTATCATATCTATTATGGTACACTCGCACGTGGCCAAGGGCTAGCTCTTCCGAGCAGTAACGCGAGTCCTAGCCATCCTACAAAAGTTTTAAGGAAACACGGATCAGTAATAGGTAGGAAAATAACTTATCTCAACGAAAATACTTAAATTACAAAATGAACATTCCTAATTCAATTGTAATATCACCAATTAAGACAACCACTTATCACGACTTCTAGCAATTCAAGAAATTGCACTCAAACAATATATATATAATTTAAAAAAAAAATCAAGTTCTTATTTCCATTCCTTATCTTACTAGGTTCTTACTTACTTTAATTCTTTATTACTTTCTCAACAACATTTCTTAACAATTCTTACTTATTAAAACAAAGTACGTCTACTTTGTTCATGTTACTTATTCAAAAGTCACATCCATTTACAAAAGACTTTGTCGTTAACGACTCTTGATACTCGTACTAGTTGTAGTCTTCGTTCAAAGACGAAATATGGAATAAATTCCAAAAGAAAATGGAATATAACTTAGAGAATAACTTTCTGGAAAATAAGTTCCAGTTGTCGTTGCTAGAATCGGGCGATCGATAGAAAAATTTAATCAGGCTTCGTGCTCGGCTCCTAATAATCTATATGATTTTCTTCGTAGAGTTCGATCAAGACGAACCCTACTGAAACATGAAACGAAAAGAAAAATGGAATGACGTCATTTACGTTACTTACACGTAAGTAACGTTCACTTATTTCATTGGGCTTTAATTCCCTTTATTCTATCTTCGTCGTCTCGTTCATATCTTTCTTAATTCGAAGCTGATGCTTCTCAAATGTCTAATTGTTCCCTCCGTCTACTAACACGATTTACCGTATCATTTTTTTTACTTCATTTTCCTCGCAGGAAATTCTTGTTTGGATTTTTAAAACAAAGTTCGACTTTGCCGAATCTTTATTCATGTCACTTAATGCACGTGACATTCATCAGTAGAAGTTCTTCTCGTATTGGGGATCTCCTTTCGAAATCATTTCAAAATAACGTTTCTTAATACGTCTAAGTTCTCGAAGAACCGGAAAGACCTTAGGTTTCAAGTCTATGTTCTCATTGAACCGGAAAAAATCCCTAAATCCGACTATATCCTTGTGTCCAAATATTTTTCATAAGAAAGAAATTTCGCGCAAATAATTTCACATAAGATAGTACTCGTACTATCACATAACCACATAAACAAACAAAGTATAAAAATTATACTTCCATAAGTTCTTATTTTTGGCACACAACTCATTCTCATTCTCAATTTCATTGAATACTTGTTCATAAATTTCTTATTTAAAAGAAATCACATCATTAAAATTCTTTCCTTTTCCTCGTTGAGTCGACGTAGCGGGAGGTTGAGTTGACATCTACATTCTCAATCTTAGTGTCATAGCCTAACTCCTATCTTTTACTTGAAAGAAGAATCTGATCTAGAGTATATACAAATACTCTATCCTATGACTCGAAAGAAGACTCGATGTAGAGTACGAACGAATACTCTATATTATTACTCGAAGGAAGACTTGTATACAAATACCACTCTGTGGCATTACTAGAAGGAATGACTCATACTAGAAAAGAATGACTCAGCTCTGTGGTATCACGAAAAAGAATGACTCAGACTAGAATATTGACTCATAACCAGAGCAGAAAACGAACCTCTGCTCTGATACCACTCTGTCACAGCCCCAAATCCCAAGGGACGGCAGAAGCCGGGGTGCGACTGGGATTGGATTAAAGAAGCGGGGAAGAAGGCAGACTGACTAATTAAACATACATAAAAGACATCATACATTCAATGAACAAGACTTTACTATTAAGAAGGAAGAGTTAATCACGAAGGATTACTCGACAGAAAGTACTCGAAAGCATCTAAGTTAAAGATTACAGACTTAAACTACAGTGATTCACCAAATGTACATAATGTCAAAAAGGTCTAGAGTTTTGCAGCGGAAAGTAGGTTATAAGCTAAAGCTTCCTAACAACTCGACTCAACTTCAACCACCGCCGCTCTCGTCGCTTCAACCTGCACATTTAGAAAACATATGCAGGGCTAAGTACGAAAGTACTTAGTGGGCATGTTGCCGAAAACATAAACATAAGTATAGATAATCTGACATTTCATAATTATAGCACATCGGGGTTTTATTAAAATTAGCCCGTGTCTACTAAAACATTTTCTGACGCATTTTCACAATTTGGCTTGATCAAGCACTTTTATAGATGTTACGTTCAAATCTTGACCAATTCTCATTCACCGTGGCTGGTTACCCCTCAACAGGATACCACACCCTCAGACGGATTGTCAGTCAGAAAGGACTATCCAGATTTTGGAAGATATGTTAAGAGTCGTGTTGTTAGACAAAGGAGACAATTGGGAGAAAATTTTACATCTTGTCGAGTTTTCCTACAATAACAATTATCAGAATACGATTGGAATGGTCCCTTATGAAGCCCTTTATGGAAAGAAGTGTAGATCTTCGTTCTACTGGGACGAAGTAGGCGAGAGAAAAGTAATAGGCCCCGAGGCTATTGAGAAAATGATAGATTTGTTCAGTAGATTCGAGAGAAAATCAAAGAAGCTCAGAGTCGGCAGAAGTCGTACGCCAACAATCGAAGATCAGAGTTAGAATTTGAAGTAGGAGATAAAGTCTTCTTAAAAGTATCCCCTTCGAGCGGAGTACACCAGTTCGGCGTAAGAGAAAAACTAAAGCCTAGATTTATAGGACCGTTCGAAATCCTTGAAAGGATTGGAGTCGTCTCGTATAGATTAGCTTTGCCGCCCAATTTTGGGAATTCGCATAACGTATTTCACATAGCGCAGTTGCGTAAGTATATATTCAATCCGAAGCACGTAATTCGTCGAGAAGATAAAGCTCTAGAGCCAGACTTAAATTATGAGGAATGACTCGAGAAAATCCTGGATCGTAAGATTCAGCACCTTAGAACGAAATTGATTCCCCTAGTTAAGATCAGATGGCGACATCATGGTCTAGAAGAAGCAACGTGGGAGCTGGAGGATAAGAGGAAAGAAAAGTTCACCAAGCTTTTTTCTCAAGGTTAGCAAATTTCGGGACGAAATATCTTTTAAGGGGGTGAAGATGTAAAACCCCGATCTTTTATAAGTCTTTAAGTTCGTCTTGATTAAGTTTATATGCCTTGATTGTGTGCTTTTGTGTGATAAAAATTTCAAAGAAAAGAAATTTTCTCGTGAAATTACTAAAATACCCTAGAGTGCCTTTACGTGATTTTTCTCATTTCGGTTATCCGAATCAAATGTGTGATGAATTGATTGAGCATGATTATATGAGTTTGAGATTGAGTTCAAATTTCGAAAAATTCTGAGAAGTTTTATTTTTCGATGAATAGTAACTTTTCCCGAGTTTTCACTATTCATCAAATTTTTCCGAATTTCATCTAATTCGTGTCTTTTGAGTATAAAAATTCTTTTAAAAGCTTTGAGATATATTTGAGAATCGTCTGAGATTGTCTAAGAAAAATTCGAGTTAATAATCCAAGAATAGGTATGAATAGTGATTTCCGATGTTTTATTCGTTGCTCGAAATTTTGTTTTGAAAACTGAATTTTTGGATTCCTTGATTTATTTGGTGAGATATGAGACGAAGTAGAGAGCTTTTCGACATCGAGAAAGAGTCGTGGTGAGTTTTAAGTAGTTTGAGAGTTAAATGAAAACGTAGGGTTGTTTTACACCGAAAAACTTTTTCTTCCAGCAATTTTTATATCGCGTTTTTTACTAATGGGTGCAACCCCAAATTCTATTAATTCCTATCCTACTCTCACTCTCATCTCACGCTCTCTCACTCTCTTTTCTCTCTCGTGAATCTCTCTCTCTACGCTCTCTCTCCCTTGTCTCTCTCAGTCACACACACACCATACTTACACTCCATTTTCTCCATTGATGACCAAGCTTCCAAGGTCTAGAGTTGTGAGGAAAATTGCTACCGATCACCTATCGATTAATTCGACTAGGTAATCTTGATCCCCTCGATTTTGTGATCATTTCAAGACTAGAATCACCCTCCTTCCTCTCCTCTTTATTTTTGGCACTCTCATGCCTTAGAGGAGTGTTCATCTTAGCTTGTTTTGGAGTCTAAAGACCGATCCTTGCATGGTTCTATGCATGAAATTTGAGTCCAAATCCTTGATCATCCATGCCCTATGATTGCCGAAAATTTTGGGTAGAATTAGGGGTTTCCATGTTTTTGGTTTGATAATGAGTTTGATGATAGAATTGAGCTATATGTATTAATCTAAGAGAGCATGTGAAATCTAATTTTTGAATAAGAGTTCTAGTGTTTCTTTTTCCATGAAAATCGATGGAAATAAGTATAAGAAATTAGGAGTTTTGTCTAGATGTTCTTGATAAATGAATCTATGATGTTTGAGCATGATTTGTGTAGTAAGAAGCATGATGATTTAGAGAGTATGAACTTCTATTTTTCGAAGAAGCTGAATTATATATATATATATATATATATATATATATATATGAAGAGATGATGATTTTGTAATGATCTTGAGAAAGTAATGATAGAATGATGAGATTGATGATGATTTATGCATGAATATGTGATTCAATTGAAGAAAGAAATTTATTTGCTATTTCTCATAAAAAAAAGTCGAGTATATGCATGAAAAGAGTTGATAGGTTTATGATGATATTGAAGTATATTGTTAAAGTTAAGTTAATTGATGATATGAGCATAAATAAATAAGAATTGGAGAAGTAGGAATTTTTGTGAATTTTATTCCAAAAATTTTGAACAAAAATGAGCGAAGAAATTGATGATTTTGATGTTGTAAAGCCTTGATTGTTAGTTTGATGTTTGATAAGTAAATTTGAGTATATTAAGAGCTTATGTTTCAAAGGAATCGAAGAAAGAAACTCGTTTGCTTAAAAAACATGAAAAAGTCTAACAAAATGTAGTGATAAAATTGTGATTTTACTTATTATGTGTTCTAAGTAATAAGATGAGTAAAGAATAGTTAGAATTATTTGAGGTATGATAGAGTTTAAAATTTCTAAAATCGGATTAATATAGAGAAATCCCCAAAATAATTGATGAATATAGGCTTAAAATAAAGATTTTTAGTAATTGAGCTCGTTTGAGTAAATTGATTGAGAAATCGATCAATTGGAATTTTTATAAGTATGTTAGAACCTCGAATAATTGAATTCGAACAAGTTTGGCACTAAAGTCAAAAAAAGTCGAACTTCATAAGGATTTTAAGATAGAAGTTTTGATCTTGAGTCTATTTAAGTAATTGGATGCTAAATTTATGAAATTGAATTTATTTTAAACAAGTTAGAGCTTTGAAATTTGAAAATCGAGCTTGTACAGCTATATATATAAAACTTTCGAAGATTATGAGGAAATAAGGCTTGAGAAGCTAAGTTCTTGATGTTGTTTGATGAATTTGATGATTAGATGATGAAATTGGAGTAAAAATAATTAAGTTAGCTTTTTGAAATTCTTGAATCAGAGTTCGTATGCAAAAGTTATTAAGAAATTAACTTAAGAAAGAAAAGCGAGTAATTTTGTAAATTAAAAATGAAACTAAGTAAAATTGATCGAGTAATTGATCAATTAGAATTATTTGGAGTTAAATAGTTAAGTTTGATAATTTTCCGAGCATGTGCACGTTTTACGAGGAAAAATGACGTAGTCTTTAATCCGAGAAAATTTGCCTAAGAGTTCAGATTTTGAATTTAATTTCATAATCGAATTCCTCAAATTATTTTAAGAACAACAAAACCACTTTGGTTGAAATCTGAAGACTTAAAATTTTGAAGTGTAAAAGTCGAGCAGTAATAAGTCAGTAAAAGACTGTGTTGAGACCAAAATGACATTCTGAGTTGATATGAGTGTTTATCTGAATTTATTTCATTATCTGGATTTTTTCCCTTTTTCCGTCTATTTATCGAAGTCAGTCGTTTATCTATCTGTGATTGTCTGATTTCTGATGTCAAAGTCTGAATATGAATGATTTATGATTTTAGTTACCAAGAATTAATCTCGTAATTTTCTAAGTTCGTTTGACTCGAGAAATCGAGAATATGATATTTATGTCGTGAATACTGAATTCTCGATTTTTGTGAAATATTTAAGTTTTTAATTTGTTGATGTTATCGACTTAAGTACCCAAGTCTGAAAGTCTGTTGGTTTAGTACATGGGTAGAGTCGAGAAACTGAGAAAGATTGAATTAGTCGAGCCGAGATAAATTAAGAAACCCGAGTCAAGTAGAAGTTCTTCAGCTGAGCGTTAAATTCCTTACGTTTTTTGAGTAAGTAGTGTCGCCCTAATAAAATGATATTCTTGAAAGAATGAGCGGGACTGAGAAATAGAAGAAGAAGAAGAAGAAGAAGAAGAAGAAGAAGAAGAAAGAGGAGGAGGAGGAGGAGGAGGAGGTAGCTAACCCGACTAACCCTACGCAGTCAGGTGCTTTTTATAAACCGAGAACTATTGAATGCTATTACTTATTGATTATTATGTGAGTTTTTAAATTAATAGACTTGTCATTTTATCTGAGTTATGGTATGTTTGATCATCTACTTGAGTAATTATCCTGTGTGAGACAAGAACACACGTGTTGTTATTTGAATTATGTTAGGTGACTATAAGCCTTGCTTTGGTTAGGCCAGTCACAGTGTTTGAGAAGGAGACCTACTTCTCGACACAGAGTTAATGTGGTAGAGTAATTCGTACCTCTCTATTGTTATATATATTTGACTGCGCAGTCGTTTAAAGAAATGAAAATGAATTTTGCATCCACAAGTAAAATATTTTACCTGTGCTAACACTTGTGATGCAGTGGCAAGGCAAGTTCAATTATATAGCTCTAATGATCAAGATTTAAATTGTTTTTGGCATGTGTTCACTAAGTACGAAATACTCAGCCCTGCATGTGTTTTCTAAACGTGTAGGTTAGCTTAGATGAGGATGGCGTGGACTTGCTCGGCAGTATGTTACAATAAGTCGAGTTGTTTTGGTTTAAGCTTGCAATTGCATGTCTTCATACATGTAGTTGTTAGGACTTGAGTTTGTCCGCTGCATAAACAACATTGTTGGAGTAGGTCCTCTTAGAACCCGTAATCAAAGATCAGGTCACTTAGAACTCACAATCTAAGACTAGGTCCCTTTGAACACACAATCTAGGACTAGGTCCCCTTAGAACCCGTAATCTAAGCCTAGGCTGTGCACTTGCCCGTAAAAGTGCTATAAGGTCTTGTTCGAACCCGTAATCGAAATGGTTAGGTTTCTTGGTACCTGCAAACCAAGTGGAACATTTGATAAGCACGCCTAAGCTTATCTAGTTGATTACTTCCCCGAAAAGAAAGTTGTGGATGTAGGAGGTTAATTTTTGAACCACGTTAAAATATTATGTTCTTTACTTTCTATATTACATTCAATATTTTACATTCAGTTACCTAACCAACTGACCCAGCATTCAAATTGCATACAAACTGCACTTGCATACAAACTGCACTAACTTTGGGAACTTGACCTTTCCCGTTCTCACAAAGGTTTCCACTTTAGTAACGAGCTTAACTTTCCTTCAACTTCCGCAAAGGCTAAAATCTTTGAAACCTCAGTTGGAATACACAGCTGACCCTCAGTCGAAAAAGTCAGTTGTGCACCTAACTGTGCGAACTGCTTCAACTGACTTTTTCCAGTTGAGCAAACTAACCTGAGCAGTCTTACTTAGTGAAAAGATTTTCTAAAGCAATAAAATTGCTACAGGTGTATTCCTCCCCCTCCCCCCACACAACAGATACTCGTTACCAGGACCATCAAGTGGTATCAGAGTAGTGGTTCAAAAGATTGCTGACTCTGGTTTATAAAGAGTGAGTCGAGTAGGATTTTCAGTGGTCAACTGAACAGATTTTTTCTAAAAACCTTTAGTGCATTCTGCTGCATATTTTCTTGTTTGTCTCTTGTGGTGTGTAGGCTAGGAAGCTTACTGGAGTTCTCCGTGGATGGTTACTCCATGTGGAAGTTTCGTCTGAAGATGGCACTGACTACCAGGCATCACAGGATATGGGAGACCATTGAAAATGGTCCTATCCTTATGACTCTATCAGTATTGATCCCTTTAGTTACTCCCGGAGATGGAGAGACGACCATGAAAGAAGAACCAAAACTACTAGACGCCTATACCAAGGAAGAAAGAGACATCGCTCAACTTGATGACATAGCAAAAAATGTCATCTCTTCCACCATCAGCAACGCCTACTTGCCAAAGATTATCAATTGCTCCACAACAAAAGATATGTGCGAAGCCTTAGCTGCACTCTGTGAAGGCTCTGACGAGATAAAGGAGAATAAGTTCACCTTAGCTTGTCAGAAGTACGAGAACTTCTCTCAGCTATCCAGGGAGTCCATCGGCAACATGGAGCTGAGATTCACAGAGGTCCTTATGGACATCGAGAGTATCAGATAGGGCAAATACTCTCAGCGTGAGATGAACTTAAAAGTTCTCTCCGCATTAGACGAAGACTGGGCAGTCTGCAAAATCGTCCATCAAAATCAAAGTGACCTTAGTTTGATGACAACTGAGAAGCTCTTCTCGATGCTCACGGTGAATGAGTATGATATCCTGCGATTGAGGTAGAGCAAGCTTCAGAAACTAGAACAGACCGAGCAGAGCTCAGCTACCAAACTAATGGCGCTTCGAGCTAACTCAGGCAGATCCAAGTTCACCAGATCCTCACGGTCCACTGACTCCTCAGCTAGGGATCAATCGAGCAGGTCCGAACTTCAGAAAAAGGTCAATGAAATGACCAAACAACTCTAGAAGATAAAATCCAAGATAGATGTATAGGAGGATCAATAAGAGTAGGCAGTGCTCAACTGAACCCTCCTCAAGGAATCAAAGTGAAGGATGCTTTGAATGCGGGAAGCCAGGACATTTCAAAGCCGACTGTCCTGATCTTTCCAAAAAGGAGAAAGAAGCCCTCCGAGGAAAGGCCGAGGAAAAGACCAAGGCCATGATCATCGAGGATGACGTCTCTTCACACCTTTCTTTGATTGTGATTCTCCTTTGATATTAAGAGAAAAGATTTCCTTGATGCGGCGTTGTGAGCTGAATAGTTTATTCCTTTCAGTTAGAGGTTCCTTGTCCATGCGTCTCCAGCTTACCTTCATTCTTTGTTTGTGAATTGAGAAGAGGATGATTGAGTTGATCTTGGTGCCAAAGGAATGATTTTCAGTACACTTGAACATAGGACCTTCGAACTGAATCTTGGGGACTTCTGCCCAGAGAAGATTCTTTATGTAGTTGAACCAATCAGTTTCAACATTCTTAAGAATTGCCATAATAAGCTTCATTCCAGAAATACTGACGGTAGTTGGGGATCCAGAGATTAGATGAACAGTTCGAGATAACATCGAACAACAGTCTTGGCTCAGGCTCCAGTTCAGTTTGTTGTATCTTTGTCATGTAATCTTATTTGTCATTGGTGACTGAGGAGATAAATCTCTTTACTTTCGAGTCTTCCTTCAAAGATGGATCCTCTTTAGTTGATGGAAGATAAAACAGTTCCTTCAGGCATTCATCGACATTGATGTGCAGTTTTTCTGTTTGAACGCTTCCTTCCTCTCCAGATGAGACAGACAGGCTGACGAATGAAAAGAGAGTTCTAGCCTTGTCCTTTCTCAGACGAGCATAGAATTCTGCGACGCTTGAGGGGATGAGATACCTAGGTTCATGACATACCCAATTTCTTAGACCAGAGTGATTGAGGAGATTAAGTAATCTCTTCATAGCATCCATCTCTTGATGGGAAAGAGAAAGAACTGGTTCGAATGAAATCCTTGATCTGATTTCTTCAAATTTAGCATTGATTGGCATGGAGGATGAGGACAATTTTCCTGTAACATGTAATCCCATGACAATGATGAATTCTGAGATTCTAAGATCTTGATTGAATGAATGAAATTAAATCTTCAGTTATGGACTCAGTGAGAAGTTTCTCATGTAGGGGGAATTGCATACTCAGAGATTGAACTAGGAATAAGGGTTTATGAGATCCCTTAATGAATTTGAGAAGATGATGCATGGAATCAATGGACAAGGATGACTCCCGCCTCTTCGTGATCAATGACTTAGATTGGAGACGGTTGGTCTATTGTGAACGTGGCACGGGACATGGGTCCGACGGTGACGGGTACTCGTACGTGAGGCGTGAAACAACTTCCATATCATCCCACTCGCGGTCTCAAAAGCTTAACCTATTGATTATGGATAGCTTTGCATTGAATGCAAAGTGATTATTATCGTCATAGGGTATTTGAATTAATTTTATAACATCTGCCATAATTGCTAAGGGACGAATATGATTTTTGAAATGTCTCAGTTGGTATGAATCCTAGCTGAATCTGTATACACTCAACTGACTCAAGTTCGTCTGTTCAGTTGAGGTTTGATCTTTACGTCCTCCATTCAGCTGTGACGTCCGATTGACTGTCTCAGTTCTCCCTCAAGTTCAGATTCTCCCTCAACTTGTGATCTCCATCTTCTTTACTTTTCGAGATCAGCATATATTTTCCCAACAATACATATTGACCCTGCAGGATAGTCTGCTTAGTTCCAACTGTTCCTGCAGCCTACAAGACGAACTTCAGTTCCAACGCAGTTGGATTCAGGTTTGGAAGCAACTGGGGCTTCCTAAAAGACTCGAACTGATTGGTCAGTTCGGATCACCTTTCCTGCATTATCCACGTAGACTGCTGACTGAAATTCCTTGGGTGCGCGTGCAGTCCAGTTGAGTGGTGGATAACCTTGTCTTTGAGGAGCTTGATTTTGACTCAGCTGAGACGGTCCATTCTTCTATGATGAGAACTGTTTGGGAGAGGACTCAAACTATCTTCCACCTTGAGCATACCCGAATTGTAGATAACTAGAACCATTGAACTGATCACCATAGTTTCCATGTCATTGATATGCTTGCTGGTAATAGTGAGGCACTAAGAATGTCTGATGGTAGAAGTGAGGATTATCCCAGTTTGGTTCCTTTGCTGATTATACTGAGCTGAGTAGTCTGGCCTGCGCATGGGCTGATTCTGCCTTGGTTGCGAAGGTCAACTTCGTCCGCTCCCCCTTGCTCTGCTACCTCGGGGGTCTTAATTTCCTTGAGGATATCTCAGTATCCTTTGATGTACCAGCTACATGCTCCTTAGGTTCTTCAGTTAGAACCTTCTTTCCTTTATCCTTCACAGAAGTCTCGATAGTCTGAGGTTTGACTGGAGTCTCTTGAACTGTGACTTCGACTGAGTTCAGTTGAACTTGAGGTGTTACAGTCGGTGCTTGAGTTGCCTAAATGAACTGTGCTAACTGAGCTCTTGTGTCCTTCGCTAGGTTGTATCCAATACCTTCAAGGCATTTGGGAGGTCTTTGGTGGCTCAACATGCTCTCCAGAGCTACGCTCAAGACATGAAGTAATATTATTTTCTCTTGTGCAAATTCTAGCTCCATTTGCAACTGAGAAATGTATTCCGCCAGAGTCCTGGTCATTTTGATCAAGTGGATGACCTGACTGTTGGTTGACTGAGCAACTTCTTCATGGAGTCTTCAGTTTTTCTCCACGAGCTTCTCTATGTCTTGATCCTCCATGATCAACTCGTTACTCATGTTGTCAAACTCAGCTTGCAGTTCTTTTGCACTGTGCAACTTGTTTGGTGCACATTCTGCTCAGGTGTTCGACCTCATCCCAAGATGATTTGATGTCTTCGTCTAATTTTCTTTTACATTGATTAACAAAAGAAACAATATGTAAGGGATGGAAAGAAGAGTTTATTTCATCAGTTGACTCTTCCAGCAATGCCATGAAGCATTGGTCTTTTCCTGTTGAGCTTAATGGTGAGTCAGTTTCTTCTCTTTCTGACTCTGTGAGGAATCGACAAATCGGTCTAAAGAAACGAAGATGGAGCGAGGACTCAAAAGAATTGAGACCCCAGCTAAGACTGATTCAGTCACAGCAATGACAATCTCCCATCAAAAAGAGAAGTAAAAGCGGGACGCAAAGAGACAGAAACTTGTCAAGGCTGGAGAAAATCAATCTAAAATTGTTGATTTCAATCAATATGGGACTCTAACTTCAAGCAAGGTGATTCAAGCTGAGGCAGACAAGGTAGTAGTAGGGAGACGTGGAACAGCTACAACAAGTTCACCATTCTCTGTTTCAAAGTCATTCACAAAGGAGCTGGCGCAGACAACCCAGCCATCACCTCAGTCAAAGCTACACAAGGGACATATAACCGTATCTGATGGAGCTGCAACTACCTCTCAATGTGAAAAAGGCGACAAAGATAGGCTCAACACAAAGAAGAGAACCACCTTTGTGTCTGTTGAAGACATAGTACAAGATGTTGATCCAGATGCACCAATCGTTGAAGATTGCAAAGAATCTGAAGATTAAAATGAAGAAGATCAACCTGCCAGAGATTCCGAGAAAGAGTCATCGCAAGATAAATTGAGTGTTCGGCTCGCAAATGAAGTGAATCTACATGTTCAATCATCAGAACAAGAAAAGATTCAGGATATAGAGCGTTATGATCCAACTGCAGAGTTTTCTCAAAAAGATGGATTAGAATTCATCTTCACGCTCTTCGACAGTCTGGAAGAAACTTGTCCAGTTCTCTTTGTTGAACAGACTGAACTCAAGGCAATCAATGCGTCCTTCAAGAAAGTATATCTTTCATCTCTGAAGCAGAGCTTAACAAAGTTCCCTGAACTGAAAGATCTTCCAAACACTCTCACCAAGATTGTGGATCTGTTCGTGTACATTTAAGTAAGTCTGGGAGACTACTATGTACTGGCGAACTTCTTAAAGCTTCACAAGATTTCTGAGCTGCAAACCTCGGAAGGAATTCAAAAAAGCTTGTTCAATTTCAACAACAAGCTGTAACTTATTCAACGTCAAGATGAGCTTATCAAAGCATTCCTTGATGATTAGGCCACCAAAAGAGCTGTTGATCCATCCCTGGAAAATATCCCTCCCCACGACTTCTCAACTTTCAATGAGAATATCAAAAAATGTGGATGGAAACTTCGTGTGCAGGATCTACTGACGAGTGCTATCTCTCAGCCATTGATCCCTAAAGCATATCTCTCAGTCAATTAAGTAATGGTACTTGATCCTATCATCTCAACTGAGATCCAGCCAGTGGATATTGCTCATGCAGAGCTTCAGACGTTACGCGAGGAAGTGACAAACCTCAAGCAGTCTGTCACACATTTGGAAATCCAATCCTCTTCAATCAAGGAAGAGCTTCTCTCTAACCAGGCAGAGATTCAGAAGGATTTCTCAGAAATGTTCCAAGAACTGAAGAAGCCAAATTCTGGAAGAGATCAAGATCAGCCTCGAAACTATTGAGTCCATTCAGCAGGACCTCAAAGATGATAAAGCTCAGGAATCTTCAAATGGATTAGAATTTTCAACCTCCCAACAGCTTCTCTGGCACTTTCTCAGCACTGATTCAAAATTTGAAGACGAAATCTCCTATCTCAAGGAAAAGGTTGCCTCCCTTCTCAATAATGCCAAAAAGGGGGAAGAGGAGAAACTGACAAAAGAAACAGAGCTGGAAGTTGAGAAAAATCAACAAGAAGTAATTGTTGTTGTCGACGCGTCTGCCTCAAGAGAAGGAAGGACTCTAGAAGAATTGGAAGTTAGTCTTCTTGTGGAAGAACCTGGCTTTGAGAAAAGGGATATGCATCACATTCCCGAGGAGACTCACACTGATTAAACTGCGCAACTTGACGCATATACAGATGAATTGTTGAAGACTGTGGACAGTTTACCGAAAGGGCAAAAGAATAGAATCTTCCAGCACAGAATTTGCCTGACGGACGAAAGAAAACAGTCGCGTCAAGATAGAAGGACTCAGTTCACTCAGGAAGCCTTGTCTCGAAGTGACTCATACATCCCAGAAGAGCTGAATGACACTTGGGAAACACTGAAGGAGGATTTCATCCTAGAATTCTACTACGAGCTAGAATATAGAGGAATTCAAGCTGACGAAGCCTGGCTGATGCACCTGAAGTTATTTGCAGCAGAAGCACCAGCCAAAAAGACGTTTCCTCCTCCCATGACTCCGAGAACCAATCAGATTGCTCACAGGCTGATTACGATGGTAGCTGAAAGGCTTGCTATCAAGCTAAATGTTAACTCGGTCTAAGATCCCAAGAACTTTCTGAAGATCAAGAGGCACATCTACGAGAAATATAATTTGACCCTCGAAGAAGATCAAGAAGCTAAATGATGCTGCGAAGAGAAGACAATGCAACTAATGCATTTAGTTTTTGCTGTTTTACATTCTCAGATTCAGTTGTAATGTAATCTCCCCTTCTTATTATCATGAATGATAAGTTGTGGTTTTTGACTATTTTCTTGAATCATTAACTTCACTTGATGACCATCATATCGTTGTCCAAGTTTAAAGTTAATCTTTTTATGTTTTTTTTGTGCTTTTCCCTTTCTTCTTATAGACTAGAATTGATGTTATCTTTTTGTCTTTTTAGTACCAATTTTATGGTATCGGTTAGGAAAGTTAGGTAGTGTCAGTTTAGAGTTTTGGCATCATCAAAAAGGGAGAAATTGTTGGGAAAATTAGTAAAGGTTTTGAATGATACCAAAACCCAACTGACCCCAACCGAGTAGATAAAAGCCATCAATCTGAACTTAGCTAGAGCTTACTGTTTGAGCATAGAGATTTTATCTTTATAGGTTTCAAGCACAAGAAGACAGATAGACTGAAGAAGGCAGTTCATGAAGAACTCAGTTGAGACTCAAACTCAGCTGACCTCCAAACTTAGTTGAGACCCAAAGCTCACCTGAATCACAAACTCAGTTGGACAACAACTCAGTTGCCTCCTCAACTAACCCATGCAGCTCAAGCGTGAAGAGAAGTTGTGTCGAAGTCAGAGTCTCAAAGCTGAGAAGAGAAGACTTTGAAAACGGTGAAGGCATAAGAGTTGAAGTCCAAATTTAAATCTACTCGGAAGCACAAGTCTGCTGAAGGAAGCACAAGTCAGCTGAAGAACTTACTATAAATGGACCGGCAACAGACATGTGCATAAAGAGAAGGTCACAATTGCCATTTTAGGAAAGTTTCTAGAAAAGTAGGTGGAGTGCCATGCTTTTGGCAGAAATCAAATGGCTCTTTTCAACAGCTAGTTAGATCTCCTTTTATAAATAGAGATCTCCACATCAAAGCTCGGTGTTGCAAAAAGGCGAGAGTGCCAAGAGAGAGAAGAGAGAAAAATAAGAGTGAAGAAGCAGCCGCAGACCACAACTCTCTCGAGCAAGAAGACCTTAGCCGAAGTACAGTAGAAGTCGAGTGTTCATCCCTCCTTTTGTTCTTCCATCTAGCCTCTCAGAAAGCCCTCTCTTTAATCGAGTCTAGAGTATAGGTTCTTGCTATATTTGTATCCAAGTAGACTCTCTCCCAAAAGATCGAGTCTCTAAGCCTTAGGACGAAGCCTCCACTTCTCTCTGTGTAGAAGGCTTCATAGTTGGAAAAACCCCCAACCCCCAAACCTTAGGTCCGACTTTGAACCCGCAATCAAAGTCAGAAGGTCCCTTTGAACCCGTAATCAAAGATCAGGTCCCTTAGAACCCGCAATCTAAGACTAGGTCCCTTTGAACCCGCAATCTAAGACTGGGTCCCCTTAGAACCCGTAATCTAAGCCCAGGTTGTGCACTTGCCCGTAAAAGTGTCTTAAGGTCTTGGTCGAACCCGTAATCGAATTGGTTAGGTTACTTAGTACCTGCAAACCAAGTGGAACGTTTGATAAGCACGCCTAATCTTACCTAGTGGATTACTTCCCCGAAAAGGAAGTCGTGGACGTAGGAGGTTAATCTCTGAACCACGTTAAAATACTATGTTCTTTACTTTGTGTATTTACATTCAGTATTTTACATTTATTTACCTAACCAACTGACTGAGCATTCAAATTGCATACAAACTGCACTTGCACACAAGCTATGCTAACTTTGGGAATTTGACCTTCCCCGTTTTCATTAAGGTTTCAGTTTTAGTAACGAGCTTAACTTTCCACCAACTTTCGCAAATGCTAAATTCTTTGAAACCACAGTTGGAATACACAGCTGACCCTCAGTCAAAGGAGTCAGCGGTGCACCCAACTGTTCTAACTGCTCCAACTGATCATCCCAGTTGTAGAGTCTCTCCAACTGACTTTTTTCAGTTGTTGAGCAAAGTGACCTGAGCAGTTTTACTCAATGAAAAGATTTTCAAACGTAATAAAAATTGCTATTGGTGTATTCACCCCCTCCCCCATATACCAGATACTCATTATCGGGACCATCAATTTTTTATTCCTTCTAGTTCTTGGATCTCTTTTTCATCAGTAAGTTGAATGTTTTTCTTTATTTTTCTCTTGTCGATATTTTTTACTAGTATTTTTAAATTTGATCGAGTCTTCTGGTTCTATTTTGTATAAGCATACGAGATTTACTAAGTGTTTTTCGGTTCCTTTTTGTGTTTATGCCTATGTGGGTTTTATATTCAATAATTAGCTTTCAAGGGTCGCCTGTGATGTAATTGAAAGTGGTCAGTTTGTGTTCTCTTACTTGATTAATTAAGCTTATACAAAAGTAAATATAAAATAGTATGAGGATTAGTAAATAAAGTTAAGTCTTAATTGTGGATTGTGTTGTTTTTTTATCTTCTCTCAGTATGAATTATTATGTAGTGTGTGATTCTTGTCTGTACAGATTTATTTTGTGCATCTACATGAATTAGATATAAGGATTGAAATCATATTAAGATAAATAGGAAGAATAATTAAAATTTGTCAGAATGATTATTTTACCTTTATAATGCACAAGTCATTTATTTTAAGCGTGTGTGTTTGTGTATCATTATATATGTGTATATAGGAAGTAATTTAATTTTCTAAGTTTTGATTAAGGTATAATATGATTTATTTTTCATTTATTAAAACATGCATATTGATATTCCATAATTATTATTAGGATTGGCATGCAAAGACTTGATTAATTAATTTGCAGGTTGTCCAGTCGAGTCGAGGAAGGTTAAAATAGGGTTTTTAATGTTTCAGTTATCATTTATCCTTATTATATGTTTTGCACAATATATATATATATATATATATATATATATATATATATATATATATATACATGTGATATACATGTGATATATGTATATATATATATTCATGTGATATACAGCATAGCCTACGGGCTAATCGAGGTACACCAGGTTAAGCCTACGGACTATTCAAGGTTATTCGAGGTTAAGCCTACGGGCTATTCGAGGTTACAAGGTTATGATCTTCAGACTACGATGTTATTTATATGCGAGTGTTTCCATATTTATTATTGTTGTAGTCTAGGTGCTCTAGAATCTCATGGAATCCGTAGCTACAATTCCTTGAACTCAAGCAACCCGTCCTAGAGCTCCTCTTTACTCGATATGGCCACGTTGCAGTTCCACATGTTTCTTTCTTTAAGGGATCTTCCAGTATTTGTCGGCGATGACAACAGCGTCACCCACGTATTTAGTTAACATTATTTCAGGGTATACTCTATCCGCTGCAATCCAAATCATCATGTGATTATTGAGAGCGAAGAGAGTCCAAAGCCGAAGTGCCCAAGTCGTACCTTCAGCTCAAGAAGACCGATTTGTATAATTTGGATAAACGCCCCCACTGAGTCTAAAGTACTCATCCCAAAACTTTAAATATATTTTCAGGATGAGACTCGGGAGATATGCGGCGAAGCGAGAGATGATGGTCAAAAAGTCAAAATGAGCTTATTTAAACGTCAATGATATAGTCTTCCGCTATAAAAGTATTTATTATTTTCATGACATAGAAAGATAACATTTCTTTTTATTTATGAAAATTGGGTCGTTACAAAAAGTGTCCACCGTTAATGTGTGATGTTGGAAATATTATCCTAGTAAAAGAAAAAGAATAAACAATTCCAACAACACATCATGATAAGGTAATTTTTTTTATGTCGTAGAACCCGCAACTACTACATTTGGTATGCACTGAGTAAACCCTCGTCCTTTGTGCAGTAGCTACATAGGGTAGGTAAACATACTTTCCAAGTAATGTGACAGGTTCAACTTATAAAGGCATTTCATAAGGTTCGAACCTGAGACCTTCAAGTCTCACATGCCCAATTTTTACACTAGGTCATCCCAAGAAGACACGATGAAGTAATTCTAACCATTACCCATCACGAGTATGAGAGTGTCGTCCTCCGTTGATGTGATGGTGAAAATGTTGTATAGACGTTGGGGACTCGTTATCATACAAGTCATTAATTTTGGGCAAAAAATTGTGTATGGCGAATCGGGTCATGCAGTTGGGCTAATTAAGGGGCAAGCATAATTAGGATTAATTGACAATTGTGTTGGTGCAACTGTTGTATACTATACACCCACTTTTTGTCTTATTACAGCACATCATGTTTGACTTTTCAACACTCACTATTCACGTCGGTTATTGTTCACGCGACGCGCGGGCACTATTTCTCGCGCCACGCACGGTACTGTTCACATTATTGTTCACTTTTTTTTTTACAAATTTCTTTTTTTTTTATTTCCAGCCTTTTTCTGTTTTTCTTTATTTCCATATTTCTTTTTCTTTTTTTTCGATTTTCTTTTTTTTTCTCTTTTTATTTTCCTTTTTTTTTCCTTTTCTTTAATTTTCCAAATTTTGTTTTTTTTTTCCAGATTTTATTTTCTTTTTTTTGTTATTTTCCACATTTTCTTTGTTTTTTATCATCTTCATTTTCTTCAACATTATCGTGACGAAACGTAATTATTGTGAAACTTTACGTTTCTTAGTAAAAAACTTTACTTTTTCCAACGATAATAATTACTTTAACGTTCGACTAAAAGTAGAACTTGTCGTATTAAAAAGTAGACATTGTTGTGACGAAATGTAATGATTGTTAAACTTTATGTTTCCTAGTGAAAAAGTTTACTTTTTTCAACGACAATAATTACTTTAACATTCGACTAAAAGTAGAAATTGTCATATTAAAAAATAGGCATTGTCGTGATGAAATGTAATGATTGTAAACCTTTACATTTCTTAGTGAAAAAGTTTACTTTTTCCAACGACAATAATTACTTTAACGTTCTACTAAAAGTAGAACTTGTTGTATTAAAAAGTAGATATTGTCATGCCGAAATATAATGATTGTGAAACTTTACGTTTCTTAGTGAAAAAGTGTACTTTTTCCAACGACAATAATTACTTTAACGTTCGACTAAAAGTAGAACTCGTTGTATTAAAAAGTAGATATTATCGTGACGAAATGTAATGATTGTCAAACTTTACGTTTCGTAATGACAATGTTTACTAAAAATTTTGGAAATAAAAAAATCTGGAAAAAAAAAGTAAAAAATATAAAAACAAAAAAACTGAAAAATATTAAAAAAAAAACTGAAAAATAAAATATGTAATTAAAAAAACTGCTAAAACAGTAACCTGGAAAAAAAACGGAAATTAAATATATATATATATATACATATATATATATATATATGAACAGTACCGCGCGTCGCGTGAATAGTAAAAGTGGCGTGAATAGTGAGTTGAAAAGTCAAACATGGTGTGCTATAATAAGATAAAAAGTGATTGTATACTATACAACTGATTTTCACCCCAAAACACACCTCGGATTAATTTTATAGATTATTAGTGGTAACTAATTTTAACAGAGTTTTTTTAATTATGATGAAACATCTTCCCTCTCTAATCTGGGTAGTGGCACTGTTAAAAGAGTTCAAATCTCTCTCTCTCTCTCTTCTCTTTAATTATGTGATTCCAATGATCACCATTACAGGCACAAATCTCTCTCTCTTCTCTTTAATCGCTGAGCCCAATTCATTAATATGCAAATCCCGTGTTTCTTTCTCTCTCTCACTCCACACTCTCGCGAAGAGTTCAATCCTCTGCAAATCCCCTCATTTCTCTCTCCTCGCTCGCTTTAAAACCTTCAATCGTATCCAATCTCCCCTTCTCTCTCTCTCTCCTCATTTCTTCTCCAATCCAGTCTACGACGTGTTGGTGAATGATCACCATGTCTCACCTCAAATTGCCTCATTAGTCGCCTCCGATTTGACTCAATTGAAAAGCCCAGAAAAAGCCGATTTAATCCTCTCATTCCTTGAAGAGATCGGCTTCTCGAGCATTCAGCTTCAGAAACTCATGAAATGTAAGCCTCAGATTCTCACAGCTCATTCCGACGATGAAATTAGGTCAAAAATTAAGATATTTCAGGAATTCGGATTTTCCGCCAGCGACATTGCGTAGATCACCTCGAATAATCAGGTGATTCTGCATGTAATGGTGAAGAATCGGATCGTTCTGTCGTTAAATCTGCTTAAATCATTGCTGGGATCCGATCACGATGATATAGCCAGACTTTTGGAGAAAATCTTAAATCTTGAAGAGCTCTGGCATATCCATGGCGGATATGCTGCTGTATACTGTAAAGCAAACGTTTTGTGCTTGTATACACGGTTTCTATTTCCGTTGTTTTCTCCCATATCTGATTTGATTGTTTGTCGCATAATATCTTTTGTCCCTTTATCTCATGTTATAGATAAAATGGTGTGTTGTAGATCACAGAAGATCATTTGATCAGTTTCTCATGAGATATTAATAGTTATTCACAGTCGAGATAACCCTGGACAAGTTATCGGTTTAGACTGTAGGATATAATAGAAAGTAGTTTGTCTTGACTACTTGTTTATGCTAGTACATATGTTTATGTATTGAATGGATCGCAGTGAGACGTGTTCTTCTATTCTGACCGTTTGAGAATAACCAAGGTCTCAGTGACTCGATAGATCTAAATCTTAATAAGTGATTAAGTGTGATCAAATATCTGTGTGTCACTTTGACTTACAATGGATGAGAGTTATACGTTAACTCAATATGCCCTATATCTTGGGTGACAACAATATTTGTTTTGACACTTAACTAACTGTATTAGGAAACCATGTCCTGGTGACCCCAGGTTGATAACATTCCCTTAAGGAGCTCATTAAGTTTATCGTACTAAACCCTGCAGGTGGATTTTGTATCTGGTACGATAATAATGTTGAGTGGTAATACTTAAGGAATTAAAGATATTAATTAATTTAAGCTGTTAGAAGCTTTAATTAATTAATGAATGTTTGACATCTTAAACATGGGGATTGTCAGAGTTAAAACTAGAACCCCTGATTTATCAGCGGACTAGAACGACAGTGCATCACTAATTCTTTAGTGGACTGAATTAGTTATTATATACTTGTAATTATTCTGGGCTTGAATAATAGTGTACAAGTATATAGGTAGGCCCAACTCTAGTTTTCTAGTAGATACCTAGAATGGCCCAACATGTCTTTTCTTTCAAGCCCAACCCACATATTAAGATATAATGGGCTTGGCCCATGGAGTGTCTTATAACTACAAGCTCTCTCTTGAAACCCTAAGTCTTGCATCAAACACACTTGGAGGTTAGAGAGGGAAAGTAAAGAGTGGGTTTAGAGTAGCTTGAGGATCTTGGAGGATTGCTAACCACGTGGCATCCGAGATCGAGACGGGACACACTCTAGAAGATCGTCTAGTGGAATCATTCAACGAGCTCCAAATCCAAGAGATCGGTATCTCTAATTCTTGTATGGTTGCTTTAAATTAGTAGGAGCATGCTAGGTATGATTCTTGTATGTCGAGTTAGATATCCGAAAAAAGATCTATGGGCAAGTTGGTTCGGTTTTCATTAGCTATTCCCATCAGGATATCCGTAGGAGCATGTTTAATTACCCAAGATTCATGTTAGTGAAATCGGATATAATGAAGAAATCCGTACAAAAAGCTAAGGAAATGGGGGCATCGGAAAGTTCTAGAATGTTCATCTATGGTGTTCGAGTATTTGTCTCAATGAGCGATAAGGCGTTGGAGCGAAAGCTGCGAGCTTTAAGAGACATGGGGTTTTCAGACAGCGACGTGGTGGAGATGTTTGGGAAGGCGCCACAGGTGTTTATGGTGTCGATGGGGAAGATGAAGAAGGTGAAAGAGCTCCTCATTTCGACTGGGAAGTTTGACTTGTCAAGTATCATTGATCACCTTTGCTCGGTGAGGTGCAGCATTGAGAAGAGGCTGAAGCCGCGGCTGCGAATTTTGGGAGTTCTTGACAGTAAGAAGCTGATGAAGAAGTGGCCTTCACTTGGAAGAGTCTACACATTGTGGGATGATAAGTTCTTGGATCGGTTTGTGTGGCCTTATTCTAACAAAGTTGGAAAGGCGTTTGAGACAATGAGTTATATAAAAGAAAGAGAGTATTGAGATTATTTTTGTTAGTTTTTTAAAAAGAAAATGTCTTGTGTAGTTTTGGCGCAGTTGTGTTGTGTTTATTCAATTCTGCTGAGTAAATGAGTCGAGTTACTCATGAGCTTGGTCGAATAGAAAGAAGTTCATTTGAGATTATTTACTTGATCTCGTTAGCTAATTTTGTAGAACATTCTTAGAGCACCCTCAATCTCCTCTAGGGCCTAGTTAAAGACAGCTACCTACAGTAGTGGAGTCTCTAAGCTGTCTCAATAGATTTAGTTTCTGAAATTGAATTTTCGCATTAATTTTAATTGAAAATAAAAAATTACAATAATTTAAATGAAATAAGAAATACTACAATAATTTAAATAATACTATGAAATATTACATTATTGAAATAAACTAAAAAAATTTACATAATTGAAATCATAAACCGTAGATAAAATATTAGAAATTCGGCTCGCCCTTGATGATCTTCCAAGTTTCTAAGAGCTTGAATTCGCCGAAGATGGCTTCGTACTCGGAAAACAGCCGTCGCGAGAATGAGATCGGCATCAGCGTTTGTTGCATACCGTGGAACAAGTGAACCATAATCATCGTCCGTTGTCGGTGATGACGCAACTGATTCGTATTTCTGACAACCGTTATTTCTAGCCGAATCAAGTTATATCAATCTGTAACTCGGTGTCAAAATTGACTCGCACGTTGTGCACGCTTTATTTGGATCCAAGCTTGAGCAAGGGCCTCGGTTTCAGTCTCGGAGTATGCATAGTGAGGAGGCATTGTGAGAGGTTGCAGAAGATTTAGTAGAGTAGAGAGAGATTGAAAAAGAATTTTAGTAGAATTGAGAGAATTGAAGAAAATAATTGAAGTAGAAATGAGAATAGACTTAGAAGAAGTGTGAATTTTAGAGATGAAATGAAGGTATTTCTAGGTGAAATGGGAGGAAAAAATAAATTAAAAAGAAAAATTTGAATATGGTCGTTGATGGCCAGCAACGACTCTCATTTCTTTAATTTGCCCGTTGGACTTGATTTAAATTGATTTGATTTTTGTTTCCGGTAAGGCGCGCCGGATCGAGACGGGTTTGCTAGGGAGAGATGGAGCTCGAGATGGGCTTGGCTGCAGTGGCGTGTCTTGAATTGGAGACGGGCTCGAGACGAGATCGAGACACCCACTACGAGTGCTCTTAGTATTGAAAGAGAACATACTTAAAATTTTTAGTCCGATAGTGTTTACAATAAAAGCTATTGTCTTCAAAATTCTAAGTCCAATATACACTTAAATATGGTATAACCATTAGAAAGTAGAGTAAATAAATTCTGTAATTTTAAGCATATTGTATGACTTGTCGAGCTCAAATATGGTGTGGAAAGCTAGATGATAGTTGGAATAAAGTTACTTAACGGTTTGGTCTTTTAAATATGATAAATATGATCTTAACTTTACCTCGTTGTACTCTTTCCATATCTTTTAATTAAGCACATTTGGTCGGGCAAGCATGTTAAGAAAAATGAGTTATTTATAATAAAGTTGAAAAGACAAGTAACTTTTGAAGGGTATTTTCGTCACATCGAGTAAGATAGAAGGGAGTTAGTAGTTTTTTAGTGCAATATATAGTAATTTATGAATTATAGTTGGGTATTTATCATATGGTGCATTTCTATTTTAGAAAACGGACTTAATGAAATGATATGTCCAAATAAGGTAAAATGGGCTTAATGAAAAAATACGGAGAGAGTATAATTTGTGGCACACGAACTATACTATATTCCGGTGATGAAATCTAAAAATTCTTTTTTTATTCTTCTTCATCGCAATTCTAGCTAAATCGACGTTGGTTTCGATTATTTCTTGAGGAAAAAGATTGGGATTTTGACAAGGAAATGTTTTGAGGAAAAGAATTGGTTGTAATTCAGCTCTCATCGCACGCGTTTGACGTGATTTCTCAACTTTGTGCTCAAAATCATCGGAGTTTAGTAAACGAAACTGAAGATTTCACAATCATAGTTTCACACTTTCACTTGTCAAAATACCAATCATAAGTTAAAATCATATTTAGCATATTGTAAGAATAAACTATAAAGTAAAAGTAACTATCTTATCTTCAAAAAAAAAAGTAACTATCTGATCAAAGTTTGGGCCAAATAAAAGATATATAATGCTTTAAAGCTGGAAAAGTGGCCCAGCCCGAGCCCACCAGGCCAGAGCAGAAAATTGGAGCCAAACCCAACCTCATATTTTTCTTCATTGTGAGGTGATTAGCAAGGTTTGGGCGTGGGTGTTCGACTGGATTAAGTTGAACTTTGTGGTCAGTCTGGGCTTCAATAGATTTATTGATTTTGTCATGAGCATGCAGCTAAGTGGAAATGGTAGAGAACTGTGGCATTTCGTGGTTATTATCGTTGTCTGGTATTGTTGGACCATGAGGAATGCTTGTGTTTTTTGAAGACAAGGAGGCTAATCGATTTTGAGTTATAGCCTTTTTGCATTCTTCTCTTAAAGATATTATTTTCTCTTTTCCTAAGCTTAGTAGTAAAGGAGGTATTTCGGATGAAACAGTTGCATCTCTTGGCATTCCTTATTCTCCACCTCATCCGGTTAAGGAGATATGGATTCCTCCTCTTCCGGAGTGGACCAAAGTAAATCCGGATGGATCTGTGATAAATGCTTTTGGGGCCTTGCATGGAGGAGGGTTTTCCGTAATTGTCATGGCTTGGTTCGTGGTTGTTTTCATGTGAAAGAGGGGGTCGGTTTTTCCTTTGAGGCGGAGCTATTGGCTGCAATAATTGCTATTAAGATAGCATATTCTAATGACTGGAAATTTTGTGCTTAGAGTCGGATTCAACGTATGTGGTACAACTATTCCAAACTCGATCGGAGTGGGTGCCCTGGACTTTCTTGGCACGATGGAGACACACTTTGAATCTCTTCAGTTTTATGACATTTCGGGTCTCTCATGTTTATAGGGAAGGTAATGCTGTGGCAGATTGAATGGCGGCAGATGATAAAGATTCCGGATGGTGGCCTTTCCCTCATGATAAAATCAAGGATGCAATGTTTACGGATAGATTTTGTCAGTTCTTTGTTAGATATGTGTAGTCTTAGTTTTTTTCTAAACGCTCTCTTGGACTTCTTTATTTGTTTTTTTTCTTTTCTTTTCTTTTTTTAATAAAATTCAAGTTCGATGATTTTGCTTACCTAAAAGAATACCAATCAAAAAAAGTTAATGTTACAATGTTGAAATATTTAATCTAAAAATTTATGCATATAAATTGTATTTGTTACTGCAAAACTTAGCACAGAGATTAGCACAGGATATAACGATTATGCTAAGTAAGGAACACACAGAAATGGTGACCCAGTTCGGTTAATCAACGTACATCTGGGGCCTTTCTGCCCAAGAGAGAATCAATCCACTACTGTAAATTGTAGTTACAGACTCTTACACATATAGTTCGTCAACCATATGAAGTCTCCTAACTCACACACTTTCCAACCCAGCGTGAACCAATGAATGTTCAAGGCGCACTCGAACAATCTAAGCTTGAGTCGCAACCCAACGCTCACCTCTCTCCCAAGTGTTTTTATATGAATAAACACTCTCAAGAACAACACGAAAAATACTCACTCACGCAAGTATACTAGCTATGAATACAATGAGAATAGCTAAAACGACGGTAGCAAATGATGTTGATATCGATATATATAGGTCTTGAGAAACCCTAGATATGATCTCCACCGATTTGCCCTAGTTTCTTTGTTGATAGAAACTTCTTTTTTGGAGGCTTATCTAGTGGAACAAAAAATATATTCACCAAATCAGATCTTCTCTGCGTCATGGATGGATAAGGAAAAGATCTCCACAAAATCTGCATAGATATGGAAAGAATCTTCTGAATCAGTTCCAACCTGTTCCACAATACTCAAGCTCAGACTGAAGAACGAAGTCTCCATTCTAAGGCAGACTAACTTGCATCACTTCAGTCGATCTCCTTCTACATAAACTTGCTAACATGATTGAGCTACATGCTCGAATCCAACAATCTCCCCCTTTGACATTTATGTAGAAAAAACCACAGTCCAAGCATTCTATCAAATCAAAATAAAAAATCATTTTCAAGCTTAGCATCAAATAAACAAGCTCATATGAAGATGGTATGGAAGCTCCCCCTCAAGCTAACCTTGGGACTACGAAATAGCTTCAAGAATCATAACTCCCCCTTAAATGAACTTGGGGGATTGCTTGGAAATAAATTCCCTTAACTCAATCAATAGAGAATCTTCAAAATAACTTCATTTCATTAAGGAGATAGAAACTCCTTATGGCAGCGGAAACATCAACATAAAAACATATTCAAAAGAAATCCAGAAAACCAAGAAGACCACAACCAACCAAGAAGACCACAAAAGCAGCTACTACTCCCCATTTTTGTCTCACATGAATGACAAAATGACAAAAGGAGCGAAATAAGATCAGAATGAGCGGCTAGACTGAAGGAGATTTGTATCCTTCTTGTGCTGCTTTGCACTACGCTCCAAGCTATTAGCAACTGAGTCTTCTTCCTCATCTTCTTCTTCTTCGGCTTCATCTTTGGCCTCTTCTTCAGCTTCACTATCACCATAGTCCTCTACTTCTCTTTGCATCCTCTCAAGCTTATCATCAAACTGAGCATGAGGATCAGGTTCTTGCTCATCTCAGCATTCTTCATTCCAGAAGGTTCACCAACCCCAGTAGCTAGAGCAGAACCATCATACAACAGTGATACTATGGAGGCTTGGCTCATCTGAAGTGACTTGATAATCTTATCAAGTGATTTGTATTCTCTAGTCAACTCTCAATGCATTCTGGCAGACAAAACTTGTGCCCTAGTAGGGGGAAGCTCAGTAATTGGCACAGATACCTTGTATCGAGTCTTCAACTTCTGAACAGGGCCCTCAATATCACGAAAGTGATGCGCCTCATTAAATAGCTTGTTGTTGGAGATGAAAGGGCTTAGATTCTTGGCCCAGATATTGCCATCACGAATCACCTCAGGCATTTGAGATTGAATTATCCTAAAGGTCAACCCCAGATATCCCAAACATCTCTCCTTCTCCAACTCCTCAGCATGATTAGTCACATGCTCAAAAACAATCTTCCTAAAGTTGAAGTTCTTAAACTGACCAATCTTGTACAGAATAGTAGCAAGATGCTTACCCACCGTAGAGGTATGGCCGGAGGGAAACCAATTAAATACCGCGACCTTACGCAACATGGCAAACTTCATAGTGAGATGTATCCCACTAATGTTGTCACGTTGGTAGGCCAGCGACGAAAGAACCCACCAATCAGCCCTTTAGCTACTTCATCAATAGATATCTCCTCATCCTCATCATCATGGTCATCACGATTCACAAATGCATTGATAATTCCAAGAGAAAAATCAATGTATTGACCCCTCACATAGGTCTTGAAGAACTTACTCGAAGTAGGATTCTTGATACTTTTGGAGAGATTGCAGTAGAACTCCAAGACGATTGATGGTATGAACCTTCGAACAGGAAGGATGGTCTGATCCCACCTCACATCCTTCAATAACTTCAACAATCCAGTAGCCTCCAGTGATTGAGGCTTGACAAATTTCTCTACCACGAATTTCTTTTGCAGCACCGTACCCCATCTTTCTTGGTACTCATCCAATTTGAATTTCAGTGCATCCACAATAATAGGATTGCAGATTCTTGGTGCCTTTGAAACCTCCCCAGCAGACTTGGGAGAATCATGCCTAGAATTCCCAACATCACTGTCAGAGGCATTTTCAGAGCCTGAGTCAATATCAATGGGCTCTTTGAATCCTTGTTCCTTCCCTTTCTTTCTTTTGGCAGGGGTGTCACGCATCTTCCCCCTTCCTTTCCCCATAGCTGCAGCAGCTTCTTCTGCCTGTTTTCTTAACTGAGCCCGTGTATGCATGGCAAGGTTGGGCTCACTTATGATTAGAGGCAGGTTAGCTCCCTTCTTCCTTTGAGTGGTCTTCTTGACCATCTTCTTCTGTTCAGGCTTTTCAGCCACCTTCTTCTTCTCTGCCTCCTTAGCAGGCTTTTTCTTGGAGGCATCAACAGCAGCAGCCTTTTTCTTTGCCTCAGCAGTTTTAGCTGCCTTTTTCTTTGCAGCGACAGCAGCAGAAACAAAGATCTCCCTCTATTTCTCAACATCATAGACCGAAGTACCTTCCATCTGAGTTTTGTTCTTCTGGACTCTTTCTCCTTGGAGTGCATGGAAAGTCTCCCTTCAAGATCTGCCAGCGAATGCGGCGGTTTTTCGGAATAAGGAACCCTTCTTTTGAGGTGTAGGATAGGGGGTATCTCCACGTCGAGTTCTCTACGCCCTTACTTTCTCGATTACTTTCTATTTGAGCTTCATGAGAGGAGAGTTAATGGTTTCCTCTCCTACTGACTCTGCTTCTTCCTCCGAGTCGGCAGCTACCATTTATGATAAGGATTTCACCGGAGAAGGTTGTGGAGAGAGTTCCGGTGAGGTATCATACAAGACTAGCTTCCTCCTTGATTTCGGATTCGAAACCGGAGGTGGTGGTCCAAGATTGAGCAGATAAGTGTCTCCACCATGAGAGTAATTGGAGAACTTTTAGGAAGGTGGTGATTGCAAAGAACTTTGAGACACCATGAAAGAGAAAGAATTATCTTACTTTGAAAGAGAGAAAGATTGTAGCAGTTAGGGTTTTGCCGATTGTGATGAACCCTCAAATAAGCCGAAATATATATATATATATATATATATATATATATATATATATATATACTTAAATGATAGAGTGTATCTTTTCTCTTAAGAGATAAAATCAAATCCCTTAAAAATAGGAATAGGATAAATCACGAAATTTGAATTCGAATATATCCCCAACGGCCGGAATATTCAATTCTGCTGAAAAAAGAGTTGGAATACGCAGGGGCTCTGCATGAAGTGACCGTTGAAGCTTTATGACGCGTACCGTTGCCCAGTTTTGAATTTCTATTCCATATACTAAGCTACATTAATTGGCTTAGATTCAATAACAGAAATCCAAAATATGCAGAAAGTACCAGAAAACCAAAGAAAAGACCACACCACGCTGTGCTTGCCATCCAGAACCCCAAGCGGAGGGTCCCCTTCTAAAAATAAATCAGAGGGAACAAATTCCCAAGGTCATTCTCAATGATTCGAACTTAGAACCATCTAGAGCCTTAGTAAATACATCGGCCAATTGATTCTCCGTAGTGACAAACTCCAAGTTAAGAACTTTATTCTGAACCAACTCTCTTATGAAATGATGACGAATGTCAATATGTTTAGTCTTAGAGTGGTGGACTGGGTTCTTGGATATGTCAATGGCACTCTTGTTGTCGCAATAGAGAGTGAATCCCTTTGCTTCAATTCCATAATCCTCTAGCATTTGAGCCATCCACATGAGTTGAGTACATGTTGATCCAACGGCAATATACTCTGCTTCAGTAGAGGATGGTGAGATGCTCACTTGCTTCTTGTTGTGCCATCCAACGAGGTTGTTGCCTAGAAAGAAACATCCTCCCGATGTACTCTTTCTATCATCCGGACTTCCTGCCCAATCTGCATCACTAAATCCAACAAGAGATGTAGTGCTATCCTTTGCATACCAAATACCATAATCATTGGTGCCCTTCACATATTTGATGATACTTTTCACTGCAGCCAAGTGACTTTCCTTTGGATCAGCTTGAAATCTAGCACAGACACCAACACTGTAACTGATGTCCGATCTACGTGCAGTCAGGTACAATAGACTACCAATCATACTTTTATATAAGGATTGATCTACTGAAGTTCCATCCTTATCTTTGCTCTGTTTAACTGAAGTTCTCATTGGTGCCCTTCGAATCTTTACATTCTCAAGGCCAAATTTCTTGACCAAGCCTCTGGCATACTTCGATTGAGATATAAATATCCCCTCCTCGGATTGCTTGATTTGAAGTCCCAAAAAATAATGCAATTCGGCAAACAAGCTCATATCGAACTCATTAGTCATGTGATCCACAAATTTGTGGATCAGTTCCTGCTACACAGACCCAATTATGATGTCACCAACATAAATTTGGATGAGAATTATACCTTTGTTGTCTCTTTTGTAGAATAGAGTCTTGTCTGATCCGCCTCTTGTATATCCTTTAGATATGAGATATTTTGACAAAGTCTCATACCACGCCCTTAGTGCTTGCTTAAGACCATATAAAGCTTTATTGAGCTTGTACACATGGTCTGGATAATCTGGATCCACGAATCCTGGTGGTTGCTCTACATATACATCTTCATGAAGAATACCATTAGAAGAATAGTAGAGACATAACAGACAAAGGCAAGATTTGCCACCATCTTAGCATAATCTCGTTTAACATTGCGAGTCGTTCTTCCTCCTCTAGTATCACCAAGGACATTGGAGATGGGATGATCCTTTGAGACTTTTCTAGACGGAGTGAGAGGAACAATAGCATTCTGGGTTGAAGGAGCAGAAGTAATACCTTGTTCGGAGGTATCTGAGGCAGGTTGTGGATTTGAATTCCCCTCCTCAGATGCTGCTACTTGTGGATCAGTTTGCTCCAAAGTTTTACTTGTATCTGGCTCAGTCGTTGGATCAGTTGACTCCAGCTGATCTTCTTCTTCCTATTCTTCAGACATGGCATTATCATTAGTGAACACTACATTAATGGATTCCAGTCTTCGTGGTCTTGTTAAAAACTCTGAAGGCCTTGCTGTTTCTGGAATATCCCAAGAAGATTGCCTCAACCCCTTTATCATCAAGCTTCTTTCTTTGAATTCTATCATTTAGAACGTAACAAACAGTTCCAAATACGTGGAAATGCTTGAAGCTAGGTTTTCTGCCTCTCCACAATTCATAGACAGTCTTATCAGTTTTGGGTCGCAAATAAACCCGGTTGATGATGTAGCAAGTAGTATTCATTGCTTCAGCCCAAAACCATTCTGCAATATCTTGAGCATTCATCATAGTTCGCATCATCTCTTGAAGTGTGCGATTCTTTCTTTCTACACCCCCATTTTGTTGTGGAGTTATGGGGGCAGAAAATTCATGAGCAATTCATTTCTCATTGCAGAATTCCTCGAAAGATCCTTTTTCAAACTCCTTGCCATGATCACTTCTTATTCGTTTCAAAGGAGTTTCCTTTTCCACTTCCAGTTTTAACCAGAGGACTTTAAAATACTGAAATGCCTCGCTTTTATCACGCAAAAATTCAACCCAAGTAAATCTTAAAAAGTCATCCACACATACTAGAATATACTTCTTTTTGGCGATGCTTTCAGTGGGCATGGGGCCCATGAGATCTATGTGCATTAGATCCATAATTTTGGAAGTAGTAATACCTTGCACCTTCTTATAACCAATGTGCACTTGTTTTTCTACTTGACAAGGACCACAAATAATGCTTTCGAAAATCTGCATTGGGGGAAGATCTCTTGTAGCTTCAACATTAATCAGCTTCTTCATGTTTCTGAAGCTGGAGTGTCCTAGTTTCTGATGCCAAATTTTTGCAACGGATAAGCTGGCATGAAGACACACTGACTGAGCTCTAGTAAGATAGCATCGATCCACTGATCTATCTCCGATCAAATAATTCTCTCCATTCGATGTGATAATACAGTGGGAGCAGTTGAATCTTACACCCAAGTCTTGATCACATAGCTGTCCGATGCTTATCGAATTGGCTTTCATTCTGTCCACCAGAAATACGTCCTTCAATGGAGAAAAACCTAGAACATCTAGTGTTCCTCTGCTAATGATATTTAGTTGTGATCCATCACCAAAAGTCACAGTGTCATTGAAGCTCTTCTTAACATCTTTCAAGAACTTTGAATTGCCAGTCATATGCGACGAACATGCACTATCCAAGTACCATCTATTATCAGCTCTTGCCCATAGAGCAGTTAGAGATATATAAGCCATATAGTTTCTTCCGCTTCCTAGCCTTCTAGTGCTATGATGGTCCCGCTAATGAGTGAACTAGTGTATGGGGGAATATACCGGTAGTGATTTTTATAAAACTTTTTTTGACTATGTGAATTGGCTCAGTTCGTGTGGCTCGACAACTGAGAAAGTCAGTTGGAGCAGTTACTCAGTTTGGTGCACAATTGACTTCTTTGGCTGAGAGTCAACTGTGTAGTCTGGGTTGAGTTTTTCAGAAACAGTTGTAGTGCGGAATGCGGTGGTTAATTTTACTCTTGTAACTTAAATGAAAATCTTTTATTGGGAAGGTCAAATTCTTAAACACTTAGTGCAGATTTTGTAAACTTAATTTTATGCTTGGTCAGTTGGTTAGGAAACTTAAATATAAATACTGGAAATAAGCAACATAGTATTTTTACGTGGTTTAGAGATGAACTCCTACGTCCACGACTACCTTTTCGGGGTAGTAATCCACTAGATAAGTTTTCGCGTACTTATCAAACATGGGGTTTGGTTTGCTGGCACCAAACAGCCTAACCAGTTCGATTATGGGTTCGAACAAAACCTTACAACTCTTTTACGGAGAAGAGAGCCTATCTTAGATTGCGGGTTCTAAGGGACCTAGATTCTTTGATTACAGGTTCAAAAGAAGATCTAGAAAGTGGGGTTGGTGGTTTTTCCAAGTATGAAACCTTCAACACTTAGAAACAATGGAGGTTTCTTCTAAGGCTTAGAGACTTGATCTTTTACAGAGAATCTGCTTAGATATAGCAAGATCTAAAACTTCTAGACTCAATCAAGAAAGGGGATTTCGAGAGGCTAAAAAGAAGAACAGAAGGATGAATTAACACTCTACTGCTACTTGTTCCTCGACTGGAACTTGTTCTTGCTTTGCAAGAGAGATTTCTTTAATTTCTTGAATGCTTTTTCGCGTGAGGTGTTTCAGTAGTCTTCTCGCAATGGTTGAAGACCTCTATTTATATAGAGGGAGGTCAGAGAGCCGTTGGAAAGAGCCATTTGACCTCTACCAAAAAGTATGGCACTTCATCTACTCTTCTGCAAATTTTCCCGAAATGGCACCTGCGAGCCTTGCTTATGGCATGTCTGCGCGGTCAGTCCATTTAAGGAAATTTCTAGGCTATCTTGTACATCGAGTAGATTTGAATTTTAAGTTCAAGTTCTTTTTCTTCCTTTATCTTCCAAGTCTTCTTTCCTATACTTCTGAATGTCTGACTTCGACAGAACTGCTCGATATGCACGAAATGCATGGTTCAATCCCGGGATCAGTTAAGTTATGGTCTGACTGACCAACTCAAACTTGAACTGCCTTCTAGTCTTGAGTTGTCTTCTTTCGTTTGATCCTATAAATATAAAATTCCTATGCTCAAATAGTGAGCTCTAACTAATATTAGACTGATGACTCATCTACTCAGTTGGGGTCAGTTGGGTTTTGGAATAAATCAAAACCTTTACTGAGACCACCTAGATTTAAAGACGAATCGAGTTCTAGTCTATAAGAATCATAAGGTTAGCACAAGAAAATAATGAGTTAACTTTGAACTTGGACTACAAGATGGTAGTCATCAACGAGTGTTAATGATTCACTTTGATTTTCAAAATCCAGCAACTTATTATTAAGTATAACTGTCATAGCCTAATTTCTAACGTATGAAACGACTAGAAAATGAGGGGCAGTGAGGGTGAAACAACGGAAAATAAACAAGGGAACATGCTCGAGAACAAGGGAATAACCGTTGAAAGTGATAGCAAATATCAACATGCTTTCAAACTCAAACTCAAAGCTCAATAATTTATAATTTTATAAGTAGTCGAGGGAAGATAAGAAGTAATATATCGAGCACAAAGGCTCATTATTCAAACCATCAGAGAATTAACAATTCAAACACGAATCAGAGATCAGTGTTGCAGCGGAAATACATCAAGTCCCAAAGTTATATGTATGAAGACATATAACTCGGCTTAAACCATACTCGACTGAAAAACAACGAACGTCGCCAAACACACTGCACCATCATCATCCGACCTAACATGCATGTTTTAGAAACAACATGCAGGGCTGGTACTCAGTGAACACATGACAAAATAATTTGAAATCATGCTTATTAAATCTATAAATTGAACTTGCCTCTTTTTCTGTATCACAAGTATTCGAGTTATAAAATAATTAACTTGTGCATACTAGAAAATCATTTCTCTTTTGATAATGCTTGCCCAAGCTGTAATATATTTCAAATATGTATCAAATCTACACTCAAATAAAGCTGACTAAGGTTTTTAACCAGTTGGTTTTCACTTGAATTATCCTTATAATTCCATTAAAAAAAGTAAAAAAAAAAAAGTACAATTTTTGTAGTTGTTCATAACTGCATGAAATCGATTACAATTGGGACAATAACAATTGAGAGAAATATGAAATAACTTTAAATTCAAGCTTAACATTGGATAATTTTCAAGTCAAAACATAACTAAAATATTTTAGAGAACATTAAACATTGAAAATAAAAGTCATCATAATAAGAAAAGGTGTTCATAAAATCATCCTCAGAAAATCTTTAACACAACAAATACAAGTTTTTTCCTAGTTTAACTATGGCTAGGACTAAATTTGTGTTATTATAAATAGGTGTTCTCCCATTGTAATTTGTATCCAGAAAAATATAATGAAATTCATGGCTTGGCATCGCCCCTAGACATAGATACACATCATATTGAACTAGTAAACGATTCTCTCATATTTCTTTTCGTGTTTTCTAGTGATAGTGTGTGTGGTTATTGTTTCTTAACAATTGGTATTAGAGCTAGGTTCAGAGGAACCAATCACAATGAATGACAGAAAGGTGTCGATCTAGAAGTTTGATGGATTTGACTTCGGTTTCTAGAAGATGCAGATTGAGGATTACCTCTATGGTAAAGATTTGTATCAAGCCCTCAAAGCAAAACCAGAAAAGATGACTACGTAGGAGTAGGAGCTGCTAGACAGAAAGGCGATGAGCTCGATTCGCTTGTCGTTGTCCAAGGATGTAGCTTACCACACGAGGGCGGGCAAAACCACGAAGGAGATGTATTAGAAGCCATCTACGGCGAACAAAGTACATCTGGTTAGGCATTTGTTCAATTTGAAAATGTCAGACGGTACACCGGTGCAACATGTAACACACCGCATTTTCATTAAGCTTAATTTATTTATGCTACTTAGTATTTTTTTTCTATGATATGAATTATTTCGACTTTTATAAGCTCGAATAATTTAGTTCGGACTTGAGGGAGTCCATAGTTGTGCTCCAATTGAAATTATAACAGTTTTTTCTTATTATTTAAAGTTCTTCAGTTTAAATTATTATTTGACCCTGTTTTGAAAAATATATATATTTAGATCTCACTTCGGGCTAAGAGAATAATTTGGGTCTCACTTACGCTTTTGATTGTGGACGAATGAAAGAGCTATTATTATTATTATTATTATTATTATTATTATTATTATTATTATTATTATTATTATTTTATTATAATTATTATTATTTTATTTGGTTTTGTAATTTGTAAAAAAAAATAAACGGTTATATAATTCTATGCAAATTAGGCGATAAACTTGCTTGGAAGTTTTTCAAAGTATGTCAATTTTAAATAAAGCCACAAACCTAGTCTGCTTTAATTCATTCACCCTAATATAAATTTTTCCATCGCTGAAGTATCAAAGTTTCTTAGAGTCCCGCCTTTCAGATTTTTGTTCAACTTCTGTTCGGTAAGATCAAAGGTTTTGTTGTTAGTGTTAATATATGTGGTGTAGATTGTTCCGTTAAGTGTCGTATATTATTATTAAATAAGTAGTAATATGAATTCAAATTTCTAGCGCATAAATAGATTTAAAGTTATGTTTCTTTTGGGTTTTGCTTTCACCGAGTCACCATGGAAATTTTGAATGAAAGGAAATTCTCATAAATGTGTTCAGGAAGTCCTTTGTAGAGAATCTATATATTAAATAAGTCTTCTTATTAATACAGTATTATTGTCTAGTCTTAAGCACTTTACGATTTGAGGAAATAAGGATCAAAGTAAAATAATAATACCTTAAAACTTGTATATCTAATCTTGGTTAATTTATTTTATGTCAGATGACTTAGTAAAGGTGGAGGTCTAGGAAAGAAAATGAATTGAGCATTAATAGATTGAGGTTTTATTAGTATAATCAAATATATGTGTACGTATAAAATAAAAGTAGTGTGTTAATGAAATCAAGTTTGATTTATTTAATAGAATTTTATTTTTAAGTGAGAGGGTATTAGAGTTGGTCCTATAGAGTACTAAAATATAATATTGGATGTTTGTTTTGATGATTCAAAATTTAGGATCAGTTGATATTTTTTTAAAATTTGAGAATTTCAAATACTGTTTGTCTCATCTATAAATAATTTATTTTTTTATTAAAGTAAAATATTTTTTAATAAATTAGGTACGGCGTAACTAGGACCCTCGTCTTCTACTTGATTTGTTTGGATCGTTTGTGCTCAAATTTAAGGTGTGGGATCTTACTTAACTTTATACCGTTGAGTTGATTTTTATCCTTTTTAATATGATGTGATTTGCTGTATGTGATTATTTGACTTTAAGTATTGAGCGAACCGTGTTAAGTTGTCCATTAACTTGCTCTCACTTGCGTTCAATACACTTGATATCATTTGACGAGCAGGACTTGTTGAATTATCCATTGATTTTGCTCTTACTTATTGATGCCTTATACGTTGACATTTAGTGTTGAGTAGACCGTGTTGAGTTGTCCATTAAATTGCTCGCACTCCTTGTTGCATATTATTTGATATTCACTACGTGCATATGTTTTATTAAGTTGGACAAATATTTGGTATAACTTAGCACACTAAGAATATTCGCGTATACTTATCCCCAGCTTAAACTTTTCAGTTAATTGAAGTCGGAGGCGTGGATGTGTCGAATGACGAGTCTAAGTAAATGGAAATTTTATTTTATTTCCTAAGACATTAGAATTCTATATTCTGCATTTACCTTACTTCTTTCCGTACTTGTTGAATATATCATCTTTGGAATTTTGATATTTATTAGTTAATCAATTATGATGTTTTCTTTAAACAAAATTTAATATTACTCCTTATCCAATAAAGAAAAAAAAATATTCATATTTCCGCTATAAATATTCTTTTAAATAATATTTTTTTAATGCCTTAATTAGATTAGGGTGTTACACAATAACATCTCAATGAGTTCAACATGATCACCTTGCAATTGGACTCGGTTGATATCAAGTTTTATGACAAACTTAGAGCCTTAGTTATGTTATCTTCTCTACCAAAAAGTTGAGTGAACTTAGTGACAACAGTTAGTGCTGGAGACGCAAAAGTTGGAGTTGGTCTACAGCGATCTATGAGGACCACCGCCTGTGAAGTCCCTCGGTGGCTCAGATTTTTAGATCACCTTCATCGACAATTGCATTAGAAAGGTATGGGTTTATTTTCTTAAGAATAAATATGATGCGTTTGATGCTTCAGGAAGTGGAAAGCCCTTGTAGAAACTAAAACAGGGCTGAAGGTGAAGTGTTTGAAATCCGACAATGAAGAATAGTATGAACTTGATAAGTTCAAGAATTACTGTGCTGAAAATGGGATTCGCATGGAGAAGACTGTGAAAGGAACCCCTAAGCACAATGGCGTAGCAGAACGCATAAACCGAATATTAAATGAGCGAATAAGATGAGTAAGGTTGAAAAGTGGATTGCGTAAGACGTTTTGGACGAATGCAGTCAACATAGTTGCTTTCCTAATCACCAGAGGTCCATCAGTTCCGTTGGAGTTTCGGATACTTGAGAAAGAATAGACGGAAAAAAACGTAAACATATCTTTCCTGCGCATCTTCGGTAGTGTTGCTTACGCTCATATTGCTAATGTTGATAGAAGTAAGTTGGATGCTAAGTCTATTAAGTGTACATTCATTGATTATGGTGGAGACAAGTTCGATTATAGGTTTTGAGATGAGCAGAACCGAAAGGTTATCCGTAGTAGAGATGTGGTTTTCAATGAACAAGTGTTGTACAAGGACAGATTGAAGGCGTCAAGCTCTAATAATTTGAATTCCCAAGTGGTCGAGTTATACATCTCAAACTCGAGTTGGAGCAATGAGAATCAGAATGTTGAAGAGGTTCTTGAAGATGAGCCAAGAACCCCGCCACCAAACAATCTGATGCCAAGACTGGCTAGAGAGCAACGTGCACCCGAAGGTACTCGCCTTCTAACTTTTATTATTACTTACTGACGGTGGTGAGCCTGAATGCTATGCAGAAGTTGATATCGGAAGTAATAAGCGAAGGTGGAGAGTTGCTAATTGAGTTAGCATCTCTTCTCCAAAATGGCACTTAGGAACTTGTGGAGCTCCCAAAGGGCAAGAAAGCATTCCAGTGCAAGTGAGTCTATCGAATCAAGGTTGAAGCAGATGGTAGCAAGCACTACAAAGCTAGGCTGGTTGTAAAAGGGTTTGAGCAACGATACATATTGATTATACGGATGTGTTTACCCCTGTTGTGAAACTAACCACTATTCGTTTGGTGTTGAGTATGGTAGTTGTACAAAACCTATTGTTACATCACATGGATGTAAAAACAACATTTCTTCATGGCGATTTGGAGGAGAACTTGTACATGACACACAACCTGAGGGATTCTGTCACAGCCCGAAATCCGGTGTGTAGGAACGACTAGACTCCATTGGAGTGTGAAGATGAAACCATCAAATAAACTCGACTCATTCAAGAAATCATGCTCGAGAATGAGGGTAATCGACGATAAATATTAACAAATACCAAAAAAATTTCAAGGAATTTTCAAAATAGACGAACCCGAATAACATACATCGACTTTAAAATATAATAAATGTATTATTGAATCACCACGGGCAAGAAGAAGCCACGTGGGAGCTCGAGGAAAAGATGAAGGAGAGATATCCTTATCTTTTAGAAGAAGGTATGCAAATTTCGGGACGAAATTTTTCGTAAGGGGGATAGGATATAATACCCCAGATTTTTTCTGCAGTCTTTAAAAATGAAAGTTAATAATAATTATGGTTTTGCACGCCTAAGATCATGAAATTAAATTCTAAGATTTACGGTGAAATCCGTTTCCGAAAATAATGTCCAGAAATCCGACGAACGACTACTGTATTAGGGTTTTCGCGTCCGTTAAGTTTTTCACCCGAAAACTCGGAATCAAATTCCATCAGAATTTACATTCACTTTTTCTTCGAGACGATTTCACCGGAGAAAGTTAGTTTTTATGATTTTCCGGACGAATTTTTGGACTGTGACGTCCCGACTTTTTCTCGGATTTTGAAAAACGAATTAGGTTTTCCGAGTACGTAAATTATTTCGAATCTAATGGACGAATTAGATTTCGTCAATTCTGTAACTATCTAGAAAAGTATTTCTCGACTTTTAAAACGACGTTTAAGAGTTGGAAACGAGATTTTTCGTATAAAATTTCCCTCGCCAAACGCTCCCTAACGAGTCACACTACTTTGTTGGATATTTTCACTAGCTTTATGACTCACCATAAGTGAGTCATCACCTCCCTCACTCATCCTCCAATACCGCCACCTCCATCCCCTCCCTCTCTCTCATTTCTTTTTCAATTCTCCTCCATAGAAGCTCAATCTCAAGCTTTCTTCAAGATCAAAGCTCTTCCATCTACCGATCAAATCCATATCCGAGTTCATAATACGAAAGGTAAGAGCTTCGTCTCTAGTATGAACCGAATAAATCTCTTTTCCCTCTCTATTATTTTTTTCGAAAACTTTGGGGAGTGAGATAGCATGTTGTTCTTTGATCGAATCTTGTTCTAGGATGTTTAGAATCGAGTTCTACGGATCAAATCATGAAGAAAATCAAGAATCTCTTGTCTTAGGGTTTACCGAAAATCTTTTAGAATTTGGGGCTTTGATTCGTATTCGATTTCTTTATTGTTTGATAGATAGATTAGTGTTCCTTATGACGTTAATTGATCGTATGAATTGTTTTAGTTTTTTTGAAAAAATAAAATGTGAAACCTACGAGACGAAGGAGGCTCGATTTAGGATAGTAAATGTGTTGACATGCTCGATTGTTTAATGGAAATGAGATATATGATGCATGAGGTCGAATATATATTAAATTGAGATTTTTCTAAAAATAAAACAAGAAATGTAAGAGACGAAGATGTGTCGATAAGTCGAAGCTCGATAACATTTTGATAATATGATTTGCATGTTAGTAATGCTCGTTAGATGATAATCGTTGTCGTAAAATTTGAATGAAAACGGAGAACGTAAAATTTTACGCAAGAGATGAACGACGGATGATAAGTCGAGAATAGATAATGATATGAGGATGTGAATTACGTATTTATGACTCTTGATAGATGATGAATAAGATTGTAAATTTTGAACGAATTCTAAAGAGGTTAGATTTTTCGTAAGAGACGATCAATTGATGATAAATAATGATAGAAAAGTCGATTAATGATTCTATTTGGATATTGATGATTATTAATGATTAAGGAACGAGTTTGTAGTTGACGACATGTTCGTCCGAGTATTGAAAAGATGAGTTGTAGTTATAATCGAGAAGTAGAAAGAAGAAGTTAGGAATTTGAACGAGAACTTGAATTGGTTTAGTAATTGTATAGTTTGAGCGACGAGGTTTTGATCGTCGTGTTTATAAACGAGAAATGAAAAGGGATCTATCACGTATAATGATACGAGTAGATTGTATTGAGTCAGTAAATTCATGAGATTTAAGTTCGATAACCCTAGAAAATCGTGCGTCGATTTTATCGAGCATTAGGGTTTCACTCGGCAGTTTCGACGACCTTTCACGGAAACTGCAATATCTCCTAGTTCGTTTATCGGAATCGAGATCCGCGAATTGGAGAGTAAACTAGACACCCGTACCTTTCTTTTGGTATAAGTCTCGACCTCTGTTTCAAAATCCTCTGTTCTGGGCGAACTTACTGACCTCGTGCAGTGCATGTTCCAAATGTAGTTTCTTAAGTTGAATTCTTCTCAACTTGAACTCTTTCGATCTTGTTAGTCATTCCAAGTTATCGACCACCTTCTTTCTACTGACCTAAAGTGTCGAGTCCAGAACCGAGCGAGTGTCAAACGAGATGCGTTTGTATCTCGTTTCTTTTTAACTAAAAGAGTTTAGTTAACTTGCAAATGCCTAAGCGTCTAAAGAACGAAAACTTAACTCGACTTTTTCGTATTCGTTTATCGTTTACGACCGAGCTTTAAAGTATGATTTTTACGATGAAGGAGGAAGTCGACACCAAGGTTAGGACGTAGATCAGAAGACGGAAGCACGTGTCTTTGTTCTGTATTTAATCAAGGTGGGCTTTTTCTTATATATATGAAACAAAACGAGCAATGCTCGAAAACCTTTTCTTTTTCGCTTTGATAATCGTGTTTTCAAAGTGATAATCATGGCATGAACTGTTTTGTGTTTTATGTGAGTTCTCTTGTACCTTACGAGTTAATCAAAAGGGGTTAACTAACGATCGGCTTTGAGTTAGTCAAAAGGGGCTTTCCAAAGTTAGTGCACTTGTAGCCTGTGGTGTATGTGGTATCCTATTGAGGGGTAGCCAGCCATGGTGAATTATGACTGGTCAAGATTTGAACGTAACATCTATGAAAAATACTCTGCAGAGCTAACCTTTATGAAAATGAGAACAAAAATGTTTAGTAGACACGGGCCTTTAATGAAAAACCCCGATGTGCTACAGAAATGAAATGCCTGTTTATCTATACTTATGATTATATTTTCGGCAACGTGCCCACTAAGTACTTTTGTACTTAGCCCTGCATATGTTTTCTAAATGTGTAGGTTGAAGCGACGAAGCGGCGACGGTTGAGTTAGAGTTGAATAGAGTTAAGGAAGACTTCTGTATATAGTTCACAATTCCGCTGCTAGACTCTAAACTTTTTTTTTGATGTTGTGTAATAATCACTGTAGTCTAAGTTCTGTAAGATAACTTAGAAGTTTTTGATGTATCTTGCTCGAGTAATCTTTCGAGATTAACTCTTTCCTCTCGTCAATAAAGTCTTGTTCATAGAAGATAAGTTGTTATGTATGTGTGTTTATTCTTTCATCCCCTTTCTTCCCCGCTTCTTTAATCCAACCCCAGTCGCACCCCAGCTTCTGCCGTCCCTCGGGATTTGGGGCTATGACAAGTCGTCTGCAGACATTTATACTTAGGTATGAATCAATCTACAACTGATTTTACTGTGGTGTCGAGAAGTAGGCCTCCTTCTCGAACACCGTGACCAGCTATACTGAAGTAAAGCTTACAGTCACCTAATGCATGCATTGTCCCGTATCTTACATGACCACTATCCTGTGCGTCCACATGACCTATATCCCATGCGTCCACAGGACCATCAACAACTATAACACGTAGATGATTGCATACCAAAACATTTAGAACATTTAGGCAAGTTAATCAATTTGAAAAGCGCACGTAATACATAAATAGTAAGCGCATTCATCATTTGGTTTTAGTTCAGAAAGCCCACCTGACTTCTAGTATATTGGGTCGAGGTTGCTTACTCTTTACGCTTTCTGAAGGACTTCTACTTGACTCGGGTCATTCTTAACTTAATTAAACTTCTCTACCTCGATAACTTTCTCGATTTCTCGGCTTATCGTCTTTACTTGGTTTCTAATAATTTCTCAAACTCAGATTCTCGTTACTTCTTAAACTTCATGTAAATCGATATATTACTAATCAAATCGTCTTATCTTCATGAATTTAAGTTATATGATTTCAGCGAATCATAACATCACACATCATTCATTCACAGTTGAGCACTTATCTCAATAATGAGACATTCACGTCGACAATCAAACGTTCACTTCAACGTTCACATCACAAACATGTACTCACATCATAACTCAAACATCGTCATACTCAATCACATAATCACAATCTAATATTGAAACTTCAAAAATACGTCACATCTTAAACATAATCATTTAATAACTCATGTCTCATATTCACACAATAACTCATATTTCAGACTCATTCACAAAATAACGAATCTTCATAAACAATTCCTGTCTTAGCTTAGTTACACAATAACTCGTTATTACTCGACTTTTAATCTTTTATAATCTCATAACTTCAAACTCTTAACGAAAATCATTTCATTAAACTCAAATAATAATCGTTTTTGAATGTAATATTCAAACTTCTACTTCGTATTTCTTGACTCAAAATGCGTCATCATTTTTCTCAAAATACGTACTCATATACGTATATGATCTCAACTTAATAATTTAATATAAAACAATCATTATTTTATTCTTTTTCTTTATTAAAAATCATTTTCGTTTTTATTTAAATAATACTCGGTTTTTCAATTAAAAACTTCGCTGCTCGATAACTTTTACGTTTTAACTCCTTTTTAAATGATTCAAAAAGCAATCTTGTTTATTTCTACTTAAATAACATCATCAAATCACTTAACACATCACATAACATCAAGAACTCATCATCAAAATATTTTAAAACTTAATTTCATCATTTTCTCACATAATATATTTATTTTCTCGTTTTCTCAATTTCTATCATTTTTCTTACTCGATTAATACTTCGTCACATCCATCAAACATTCATAACACACTTAAGAACATAAACATCACTTAAAATTCACATCACTCAAACATATTCATTTTTAATGGAAATATTCCATTAAATCAATTATTCTATTATTTTTATTATTATTTCTTTAATAATAATTCTTTTAGCTTCTAGTTTGAAACAACGAACTCAAATACGAACATCTTGGCTCTTAATCTCATGCTCATGACTTCTAACTCATATTATCTCATAGATAATTTCATTTTCTTTTATTTTGTTTCTCCTTTTATTCTCAAATATTAATATTACTATTAATATTCTATTTCTCTTTTTAATGCTAACATCAAATTCACATTACATCTTCATTTATCATCATTGTAACATCATCATCAATCAAAGAAATATTTTTCTTTGTCTAATTAAACTCATATTTTCATTTACTTCCTTTTTCTCATTATTTCTTTTTATTATATAAATTTTTTATTATATATATATATATATATATATATATATATCTCCATTTTTATTCTAGAAAATTCATGAAACATCATTTCTTACTCAAATTACTTAAAATATACTCAATTACTCTTCTACTTCTTAATTTCATTTTTCTTTAATGAAATTCCTTATTAAAATATATATATATATATATATATATATATTTTCGTATAAGAATAATAAAAATTATTATTTTTCTAATTATTTTATATCATCTTCAAATTTTCAAGTTTTTCTTATGAGTATGATGAACACATCTTCAAAAACTCATATTGACCTCAAGAACATCATATTTATATTTATTTTCATTTTTCTTTGATTTTTCTTCTTTAAATTCCATAAAAACCAATAAAAACCATATCTTCTCATTTCCTCAATTTTCATGCTTATAAACTCATTCCAAAAATTCATGAAACACATCTTAACATCATCATCATCGTCAATATCATCATATTTCATCAAAATCATCAAAAATTCATTTTCTTCAAAAATAATATATATATCGAATTTTTCTCAAAATTCATTAAATTCATATATGGAATTAAAAACACATCTAGATCATATTATCATACTTCATCATGCTCATAAACATCATAAAATTCATAAATCATCATTTAATCATATTTTCCCTATTTTTAATCAATTAATTCGATTAAAAATAAATAAAATTCATAGCAATTCATAAATATTCACAAAAATTATCAAACTCACATAGATCACTCAAATCATCATCAAAAGCATGTATCATCACTATATCATCAAATAAGCATTGAAAACTCATTTTTTCCTATTTTTTTTTAATAATCGATTTTACAACTTTTAAACTTACTTAGGTTATTTTAGCATTTTAAGCCCTAAATCATCTCTTAGACTTCATGTTAATCATCATCTCATCATCATAATCCTAAGGTTTGCCGAAACATAAAGTAAACATGCATCTTTCCCTTCTTTTCTTGGTTTAGATTTACATGTATACATCTTATGAATAAATGGAAATCATACTTAAGTAAATACTTTAGCTTCTTCTTTGGCTTGGCTTTTTGGATGCTTGGAGGATGGAAGATGATGGATTAAAACTCCTTTCCTTGCATGAAATAATATACAAGGGGATCAAGATCATTTCTTTTAAAATAAGGAACAAACCCTTATTTCTTTCCATGAAAATCGATGGAATAGAGTGATGATCTAAGCTTGTTTCAAGCTCCAAAAATGAAAGAATAAGTTGAAGGCTTACTCTTTAGATGATCTTAGACATGAAGGAGGTACGATACATCATGGAATCCTCAAGCACAAGGCATGATTTCACCAAGAAAACTAGGGTTGTGCATGGAAGAAGATCGAACTGTTGCTGTTGTTTTTCTCGATGAAAAACTCGGCTTTGCAGCTGGTTTTCTTCGACTGCAAGGCAACGATGATGAAGAAGATGAAGGAGGAGGTATTCCTCTTGGTATATACGTGAAAATGATGAAGATATAGAGGTAGGAGCAGCTAGAAATCTGCTACGATTTCTGCTCTAAAACTGCCTTCTTGGTAGTGAAGTTTCGAGCTACTACGGCTCACTTTCTTCTTCATGGTGAAGAGGATGAAGAAGGGGTGAAAGAGGAGATGATCCTCAAGGTATTGATCACGTAAAGATGAAGATTTGAGGGTGATGATGAGGGTGATAGCAGCTGAAAATTTGATTTGCTGCAGCTTCTACTTCTCGGCAGAGAAGAAACCGAAGAGGGAGAGAGAGAGGTTTTGGTTGCTTGCTCGGTTGAGAGAGAAGAGATAAGGATGAATGAAGTTGTCACAGTCCCAAATCCCGAGGGACGGCAGAAGCCGGGGTGCGACTGGGGTTGGATTAAAGAAGCGGGGAAGAAGGGGGCTAATTGACTAAACATACATGATAAACATCGATAAACCATGAACAAGACTTGAATATAAAAGAAAGAGTTAATGCCTAAGGATTACCCGACAATAATACAAAAAGAAGCTAAGTTCATATTTACAGACTTAGACTATAGAGTATTGTTCAAAAGTACATCTCAAAAAGAAATGCAGAGTTTGGCAGCGGAAGGGTTCTAACTAAGCATCCTATCCTTTAACTCAACATCAACCGTCGCCGCTCACTGTCGCTTCAACCTGCACATTTAGAAAACAATGCAGGGCTAAGTACAAACGTACTTAGTGGGCACGATGCCGAAATCATAATCATAAATATAGATAAATATGGCATTTCATAAGCGTAGCACATCGGAGTTTTATTGAAAGAATCCGTGTCTACTAAACATTTTCTGACTTTTTCTCATAAATCACTCGCGCGAGCATTTTCTGACTAATGTTACGTTCAATCTTGACCAATTCTAATTCACCATGGCTGGTACCCCTCAACAGGATATCACATACACCACAGGTTACAAAGTGCACTAACTCTGGAAAGCACTTAGCAGCTAACTCAGAGCCGATCGTTAGTTAATCTAATTAGACTAACTCTAAATCTGGAAAACACGAATGTTGACTCAGATAGGTGCAAGAGAACTCACATAAAACATAAAACAGTTCATGCCATAATATCACTTTGAAAACACAGATATCAAAGCGATAAAGAAAGATTTTCCGAGCATTGCTCGTTTTATTTGTATATAAAAGCCCACCTTGATTTACAGAACTTAAAGCAAAACTTCCAACTTCGGATCTTCTGTCCTTTCTCTACAGTTGGCTTCCTCCTTCATCGTAAAAATAAACATACTTAAAAACGGGTTGTAAAAGATAATCGATAAAAGAGAATCGAAGAAAGTTTTAGTTGTTTCATTCTTTAGGCATTTTGCACGCTTACTAAATTCGTTTTACTTAAACGGGAAACGAGACTCGTACCAATCTCGTTTAGAACTCGGAAGATCTCATACTCGACTCTCGGGTCAGTAGAGAAGGTAGTCGATATCTTAATACGACTTTAAAGATTAAAAGAAACTAAGTTGGAAAGAATCAACTTTTAGGCGATTTACGTTTTATTTCATTGAACGATTTATGAAATTTCTCGTTTATTACTTCTTTAATAAAAAGATAAGAGATAAGATCTCGACTGGTTTTCATCACTCAAGGTCCTGTACTTGACTCTAGGATCAGTAGGGAGATATTCGTTAGACAAAAACGGCTTAAACGATCGAAAGAAACTAAGTTGTGAACTAAACAACTTAGAAAACAAGAAACTGAATTTTCACTGCGCAGTCCAGTAACTCTGGAGTCTGTCCAGAACAGAGGATTTGGAAACAGGGGATGAGCCCTGTACTAATGGAAAGATTGGGATGTCTAGTTTACGCTCCAATTTACGGATTGCAAATCCGATAAACGAGCTAAAAGTTATTACAGTTTCCGGCGAGGGTCGCAAAACTGCCGCGAAAACCCTAATTGCTCAATAGGTTCGACGTATAACGTCTTAGGTTCGTTCTAAGCTCTCGTATTCAATTTCTATAGAAACTAGACCTTCAAGGCAGTCATCACGTACTTCTGTACATGAAGAACTCCTTCTCAACACTTGCTCAAAAGCACGACGTTCTAAACGTCGGATTTCAACTAACAATTACTAAATTAACAAAAATTCAAAACGCGTTCTAGTTCTCGACTATAACTATAGCCCATATTATATCAACTCGAAAGCTTATGACGTCAACTAGAAAGTTGTTCTAAATTCCATCATAAACAATAATATCAAATTAGAATTTTTATCCGACTTCTCGATTATTAGTTACGACTAAATGTTCGTCTCTTACGCGATTTTTCAAAGTTGCCGGATTTCATTCAAATTTTACGACGTTAAACTACGTCTAACGTGAATCACTTTCTTGCATGCAAACATATCATAAAATCATTATAACTCAACTTATAAGGTGATCTTTACCTCTTATGTTTCATTAAACATTTTTAGAAAATTCTCAATTAAATTCTATAATCAACTAACATGATTTGCAACATAATTTAACCAACAAATCATCACTTATATCAAACATGTGGAAACTCCTAATTATCCTATAACTTTCGGTTTTTATAAAGATGTTAAGGGGGTGATTTTCTTCCCCAATTAACTACATTTATTTACTAATCAACCTCTTATATCATCCATTAATCAATTGCAAAACAATTATCAACTAACATGCATAAACCCCTAAATTCAACTCAAATTTTAATTGAAATTTCACAAACACACATAGGGCTTTTGATTCCTTTTCATTCCAATCACTAATTAAACATCTATTAAACAAGAATCAATCATCAAATGAAGAAAATTAAAAATCCTACATTTTACCCAAAAATTTCGGTATTCATATAGGTTTTAGGGTTCTTATTTTTGTTCCACTTTAATCCCTAATTATCCTATCTAATACATCTAATTTTATTATTTCAAGATCAAAACATCTATCCCAATACTCTAAAAAATTCGATCAAGAAGAAAAAGAAAAGAAAAGAAATCCAATTGGATAGAATTAAAGAGGAGATCATTACCTTAAGAATTAAAGAAAAAAGTGTAGAGTTTGAATGGATGGATGGTGATTTGTGTTCTTCTTCAAGCTCTTGGAGCTTGCCTTCAATGGAGGATGGAAGAAGTGAAGAAGATGAAGATGGAGAGTGGTGCAGCCGATGGTGTGTGTGTTTGGGAGGAAAAGGATTGTTTTAATTTTGTTAACATACTTGATATGATGAAATTGTTGAAAATGTATAAAGTGAAGGTTAAGGTGTCATTTAACTAGACCTCATTAGGCATGCATGTCTTCCACTAATTAAGGAAAATAAATAAATAAAAAAAAAAAAGAAAATATCGGCTGCCATGCAGAAATTTTGAAGGGTTACGGGTTTTTCCGGCGCGATCCGAAGTTACGGAAAAACGAACAACGAAAAACGTTGCTCGGTACAAAATCGTCGCGATTCGATTTGACTTAAAAATTCTAACGTATGAACTTAATTGGAAAATAAATTTACAAAAATTATTTTGACAAAAACTCGGGACGACACAGTCCGAGTTTCGTCCGGAAAAACATAAAAACGAACTTTCTCGGGCGTGTTCGTATCGCAATTTCGTGATTGTAAAAATTAGACGGTTTTCCGTTCTGAGTTTACGAACTAAAAACTTTTCGTACGCGCTAACCCTAAATACAGTAGTCGTCTAGCTGACTTCCGTAATTTATTTTCAATAACGGATTTGACCGTTAGTCTTAGAAAGAATTCAAAATTTGTAAACTTAGGCGTGCAAAGCCATTATTTAATTAACTTTAAAATTTTAAGAACGTAAGGAATTTACGGGGCATTACAGAAGTTGAACTATGGCACAAGAGAAATGAATCTCTTACATGATATATCTTGCAAGATATGCAAAGATATGAGAAAGAGAGGAGATCGTGAGAGAGATTGGAGTGAGAAAGAGAATATGGTGTGTTGGCACACTAGGAGGGAGAGTGGCTCTCACTCCCTTTAATGAGAGTGGTTTAGGGTTTAGGGATAAGATTGAGGATAAGATTGCAACTTATTACTGCTAAATATACCCGGTTAATTAATTTTCCGGTAGAAAATATCCCCGTTACTTTATTTTATTCCCTTTAACAACTTAAAACCCTTCTCGTCTTTTTCTCGTCGTCCAAATTCTTTCTAATTCTTCTTATATCTTCCAAAATAATTTTAGAAATCCAATGATATAATTTTTATCTCAAGATTCCATCAAACAAATTATTTCATAAAAACGGCTCGACTAAACGAATCGTTAAGCAATTTATTTTTAAAGCTTCATCAAATGAACCGGAAAATTCTCCGACTTATCTCAAAAGTCTTAGAATTAATTCTAGATTCCAACGAAACTAACTAGATTAAAATCTGAGTCTGTCGATGAATAGTATTTTTTTTCGGTTTACGTGACTATTCATCTAAAAATAAGAGATTTTAGAAAAATCCGAAATTCATACTCAAGCTTATATTCACATAAATAAGCTCAAACAATTCATCACATACTCGATTCGAATAATCGAAACGAGAAAAATCACATTAGTGCACATAAGGGCATTTTCGTTATTTCATAGAAAAATTTATTTTCCCGAAAAATTTTAGCACTCAAAACTCATCATATAAACATATTAATTTAATTAATACGCACTTAGGAACTTAGAAAAAGTTTGGGGTATTACAGATTTGTAGTGAAAGGCAAAGAACATCTTGTGTGCAAGTTGAACAAGAGCTTGTATGCTTGAAGCAAGCTCCAAAGCAGTGGTACAAGAAGTTTGATAGTTTCATGTTGGAGATTGGTTATATGAGATGACGCGCTGACCATTGTTGCTACTACAAGAGGTTCGATGTAATACCTCGGATATTTCTTCCGTCGTCAAAATAAAAATTTAATTATTAATTAAGGCTTTGCACGCCTAAGTTAAGAATTTTCGATTCTAAAACTGACGGTGAAATCCGTTTCTGAAAATAAATTCCAGAAGTCGGTCGAACGACTACTGTATTAGGGTTTTCGTGTCCGATAAAATTTTCGTTCGAAAACTCAGATCGAAAAACTGTCAGATTTTACATTCACTTTTTCTTCGATACAAGTTCACCGGAGAAAGTAAGTTTTTATTATTTTTCCGGGCGAATTTTGGACTGTCTTATCCCGACTTTAAATCGGATTTCGGAAATCGAAATATACTTTCCGAGTATGTGATTTATTTCTAATCTAACGGTCGAATTAGATTTCGTCAAAATCATAACCGTCTAGGGTTTTAATTTCTCGATTTTATAACGTAGTATCAGACCCGTAAAACGCGATATTTTCACCTAAAAATCACAACTAAACCGCCTATTAAGGTGTGAGTCATCACCTTTATAGATCTTTTCTACTTTATCAAGTTCTATCTTAAACACTTAGTCATCATCTCTCTCCCTCTCTCCCTCCTTTACCGCCATCAATTCCTCTCTCTCTTCTCTCTCACTTTCTTCCATTGTTATTCATCTTCAAGCTTTCAAAAGCTCTACAAGATAGTCATCTACCGATCGATTTTATTTCCGAGTTCATAATCGACAAGGTAAGAGCTTCCTCTCAAGATTGAACCGAACAAAATTCTTTTTCCCTCAAGTCATGTTAATATCGATTTTTCATGAGGAAGTAGGATAATGATTCTATGTTTAATACATGTTATAGTATGCTTAGGAATGGAATTTATGTATAGAAATCATGAAGAAATCATCCCCCCCCCCCTTAATTATTGTTATTACCGAAATTTTAAAGAAATAGGGGTTTGATGTTAGTTCGGTTCTCTTTGAGGATTGATTGGTGGATTCATGTTCTATGCTTTGATAGATGATCATATGAATTGTTTTAGAATCTTCTAAAAATAAAAATAGAAATGTAAGAGATGAAGAAGTGAGGATTTGAATGAGTAAATGTTATGTTTTGGTTGATATGATGATAGAAATGAGATGTAGTATGTTTGAGGATGATTATATAATTTATTGGAATTTTTCTAAAAATAGAATAAAAATTGTAAGAGACGAAAAGTCGTCAATAAGTTAAGACTCGTTAATAATTTGAGTATGTGATTTATGTATTAGTGAATCTTGATAGATGATGAACGATATTGTAAAGTTTGAGCAAAATCGGAAAACGTTGAAATTTTATTAAGAGACGAAGAATCGTCGATAAGTCGAGAGTAGATAATGATTTAGTTTTGTGATTTGAACATATGTTAATCTTGTTAGTTAATGATCGTAACCGGAAAATTTGAACGAATTCTAAGAAGGTTGGAATTTTGATAAGAGACGAAGAAACGAGTCTAAATGTCGATAGAAAAGTCGAATAAGGAAATTAATCGGATATTAATGATTGTTGTCGTTTAAAGAACGAGATTGTAGTTGATGATATTTCCATCCGAGATATGAGATGATATAAGTTATAGCTTATAAACGAGAAGTTGTAGAATGAAAGTGAAATTTGAATTGAATTTGGTATAGTAAATGATTAGTTGAAAAAGACGAGTAATTATACGTCGAGTTTTTAATCGAGAAATGTGAAGGAGTTTGTCATAAAAGATTGTACATGTTGACTGCCTTGAGATGGAATTTTTGTTAGTTTAAAGGTTGTATAGCATTGATCGAACCTAGGGAATCGTGCGTCGAATTTTATCGAGCATTAGGGTTTCATGCGGACTGAACTGCAACCTTTCACGGAAACTGTCATAACTTTTAACTCGCTTAACGAAATCAAAATCCGTAAATTGGAGAGTAAACTAGACATCCGTAGCTTTCGTTTGGTATAAATTACATCCCCTGTTTTTAAATGTTCTGTTCTGTATGAACTCCAGAACCTCTGCTTTGTGCAGAAATTATGTAAACCTAATTTCTTAAGTTGAATCCGTTTCAACTTCGTTCCTTGTGAACTTCTAAGTCGTTATAAGCTATCGAATCCCATTTATCTACTGACCTAAGTGTCGAGTAATGAGCCGAGTCAGTTTCTAAATGAGAATTGATCGAGTCTCGTTTATTCGTTAAATCAAAAGAAAGTAGTAAAGTGCAAAGGCCTAAAAGACTAAAACCAATTTCGATTTCCTGTTTCTTTTATCGTTACAATCGAGTTTTAAAGTTTGTTTATTTACGATAAAAGGAGAAAGTTAGCGCCAAGGATAGGACGGAAGATCAAGGACGGAAGCTCGTATTATAGTTCTGTAATCATTAAGGCGGGCTTTTCTATATAAGAAATAAAATGAGCGATGCTCGAAAATCTTTATTTACAGCTTTGATAATTGTGTTTTCAAAGTGATAATCAGGGCATGAAATATTTGTTTTATGTTAGTTCTCTTGTACCCTTCTGAGTTAGCCGACTGCTATCTAGAATTATTAGTTAGTCGACCTGCTAACTAAAACGATCGGACTTTGAGTTAGCCAACTGCTATCCAAAGTTAGTCTACACAGTAGCCGTTGTGTGTGGAACCTTGTTGAGGGGTAGCCAGCCACTGTGATAATTATTGGGCAAGATTGAACGTAACATCTATCAGAAAAGTGCTTGATCAAGCCATGTTGTGAAAATGAGAAAGAAAATGTTTAGTAGACACGGGTATTTATTGAAAAACCCCGATGTGCTACAGAAATGAGATGCCTGATTTATCTATACGTATTATATGTTTTCGGCAATGTGCCCACTAAGTATGTTTATACTTAGCCCTGCATATGTTTTATAAAATGTGCAGGTTGAGTGACGGGAGCGGCAGGAGGTTGAGTAGGGTTGAGTAAAGAGTCGTAATTAGAATAAAGGACTGCATGTCAAACTTTACGCTTTCCGCTGCCAATCTTTTTGAGTTAATGTATTTATCTTCTGGGTCTAAGCCCCGTACAATGAACTTAGTTCCTGCTTGAGGATCTTGTCGAGTGATCCTTTGAGATCAACTCTCTTTCTATTTCAATAAAGTCTTGTTCATAGAAGTTATTCTGTTAGTAATATCTGTTCATTCTTATTTATTCCCCTTCTTCCCCGCTTCTTTAATCCAATCCCTAGTCGCACCCCAGCTTTGCCGTCCCTCAGGATTTGGGGTTGTGACATTCGACAAAAGCTGTCTTATCCTTTTGTTATTCGTTGACGATATGTTGATAGCAGGAGCAGATGCAAAAAGATGCATAAGTTGAAGAGGCAATTGTCCGAACGATCCATGAAGGATCTTGGGGGAAGCAAAACAGATTTTGGGCATGAAAATCGAGCGTGACAAGGTGGCAAGAAAATGGTATCTTTCACAAGCCTTTTACATTCAAAAAAGGTCCTAGAAAGATTTAACATGGATTAATAGAAGTCGGTGAGTGTGCCATTAAGAAGCCACTTCAAGCTATCGAATAAAGAGTCATCGAGTACAAAGGAAGAATGTGTCGAAAGGTAGAAAATTCCCTGTGCTTCGGCAATTGGCAGCATCATGTATGCCATGGTGTGTAGGAGACAAGATATTACGCATGCAGTGGGAGTAGTAAGTCGGTTCATGGGTGATCCGAGCAAGTAACATTGGGAGGCAGTTAAGTGGATCTTGTGATACTTGAGAGGTACCATGGATAAGGCCTTATGTTTCGCTAGCAAGAGTGTTAAGCTGGCAGGTTATGTTGATGCAGATTTGGCGTCCAATAACCTTGATGAGAGAAGAAGTGCAACCAGGTACGTGTTTACTTATGGTGGTACTACTATTTCTTGGACTTCTAAGTTGTAGAATATCGTTGAATTGTCTACCACGGAGGCTGAGTATGTAGTTGTTTTCTTGTGATAGTGTGTCTGGTTATTATTTCTTAACACAAAGCTCATATACTTAGTTTGTTACGTATATTGCTTTAGATAATCTCGCATATACGGTGATCATCTTTGCAGATGAAATATCTTTTCAGCTTCTCGCCCCCATTATTTTAGGATGACTCTTTCGAACCACCGAGGTTCCCGTCATTGGCTCTCTTCATCTTCCAATTACCCTTGCTTTTCTTGTCCTTCTCCTTCCCTTTGCACATGTCCTTCTTTTTTAAACCGGACCCGGGTGTGCCTATTTGTAGACCACGAGGCTATTCTCAGTAGTAACGGCAGTCGGCAAATCTTTGAGCCCTTGACGATGCAACTCCGCTTGGGCCCAAGTTTGCAAACCGACCATAAAGTTGAATAACTTGTCACTCCCAACCTTCGTATTACTCACAATTCGTACAAATGATTCACACACAAGACTCGCACAAACTCGTTTGAGTGTTAAAGGCTACTCACACCCTATATATGTGATGGACAAATCTCCCATCACTAGGATAAATCAACTCGGGTCAGTGAACGGGTCTGAACGGGTCAAGTTAGGACAGATCGGGTAAAGGGTCCACATGGCATCATTCCATTAGTCTTTCGCCTACCCAAGCACAAGGTAATTCTGAGGAGTTGCGGGTGGTTTTTCTATCGAATAACCACCTACAATGGTGAAACCGCTCTGACCATCGAACTGACGCAACACTGAAAGGGTTGTGGAGGGAAACATTTTTGTGCCCGCATACTAACAACTATCACAGTGTCAGTGCTCGTGTCAATTTTTCGCCGGGTGACTTTCTTCCCGCCCATGTAAGTCTCACTAAATGACACCATAACATAATGTCAACACCGTGTCAGGGTGACACGATCAGAACTCCGCACCACGCCTTATCGGGTGACACACTCCCGACATTGAGCCGAGCCAACCTCAAGACAACAACAAGCCCTCCGAGCCAAAGTCTTCCAAACCAACACTTTCTCGAACAATACTCAATGTCCAGCTCATCCGGACATGCCATCTTTAAAATCCCGCCGTGTCGTCCCGATGTTAGTCGACGACCTAACGTCATCGTGTCATGGTGCAGTAATGGCTCGCACCATGACAAGTGGGCCAAACTAAGAGGCTAACAAACTATATATTAATACACCTCTAAAATTTACAAACAAGTTGTACAAAGGGCTCTTATAGGAAAATCAATACACGTTTCTAGGAAAAAGAAAAATCTATACATATTTTACAACTTTTATTTTTGGAAGATTTTAACTTTATATATATTAATGGAAGTTTTGAAATATTAAATAAGTAGAGTATATGAATAAAAAATATTTAAAATAAGAATTTATTGTAAATAGAAATATATATATTCCCTCCGTAATTGATATAATGTCCCAGTTACTGTTATGCGCAGAGTTTAAGAAAGCTGATAAAGTTGAATAAAGTGGTGTAAAAAGACTTGAGGGGCAGTGTTAATCTTGGCTTTTAATTGTAATTAACCCTTGTGTATTCAAACTCTCTCGCCTCTTATTTAAAATAATTTGCATCACTTACAATTAAATTGAGAGTGTGATTCTTGAAGTCTTTTTTTTAATGCCTTAGAACAAAAATTAAATTTGTGTTCTTTAAGATGTTTATTTTGTTTCATGCATTTTAATGTTTAGAATTACCCCACGATCTTGAGGAGTAATGTTTCAATTCCAGATTAAAAAAAAAGAAGAACAGCAAAAAAAAAAAAAAACTGACACAGGAATATAAATTTTATTTTTTAAAATTTGGGTTGGGTAGTGTTGGATTAGGGTGTTAATTAGTGTGGGTTAATTTAAATGGGTTTGGTAAAGGTAATAGTAAAAAGTGTAAATAATTGTCTTTGTAAATGTATATAAGTCCATAAAGTGAAACAAGGGATTTGGTCAATTACAGTGAAATATGGTAAGTAGGGTATTTGATCAATTACGGAGGGATCCGTGAATAGAGAATAATTCGAATCCGTAAAATTCAATAATATATAAATTAACACAAGCTGTATTCTTGCCTTTTTTTTTTTGAAGTCAGCAACAGTAATTTTAGAAAACCAATAGCGTGGCTTCATCACAAATTTACAGCTACTAATATTTTCTTGAATACATAAAATTTATTGGACTACTCATTTAATAATTATTCTTGAGTTGGTTGTATGCAATGTTAAATCTCCGAAGAGACTGACTTCTCACGGAGTCAAGTCTTTGACGATAATGGGGCGAAGTAGTTGCATCATAAATTCCTACAACTTCTACTGTTTGTCGAAAAGCTGGAAAAATTAAGAGCAGCTGGCTATACCACACAGTATACTACTAACTACATCACATATTAATTGTGTGTGTGCGTCTATGTGTTTAATTCTATATATATCAATAAAAAATTAAAAGAATTAGTCAAATATAGCCACTCCTGAAAATAAAAGTGTTAATATAGCCACGTTTTTTAAAACGATTAAATATGGTCACGAATACACGATTTGCATACACGACCAGCATACACGACTATATATATTGGTCGTGTATGTTGGTCGTGTATGCTGATATGGTCGTGTATGCAGGTCGTGTATGCTGATATAGTCGTGTATGCTAGTTGTGTGTGCATTATTGTGAATATTGCTATGGTCATGTATGTTAGTCGTGTATGCATGGTCAGCATATACGACCAGTTTAGATCGTGTATGCTGATCGTGTATGCGTGACCATATTTGATCGTTTTTAAAAAAGTGACTATATTAACATTTTTCGTTTTAGAAGTGACTATATTTGTACTTCTGCCCTAAATTAAATATATGTGTGTGTACGTTTATTTCCTTAAATTAATTTATTTTTGAAACTCCTTTAATAGTCACCGCTAAACCAGTTTGTTTTTTCATTCTCTCACTATGCTTATCCCCTCTATCTAACTTCCACACGCCCTAGTTAATACCATCTTGCTTATTCATTGAAATAATATTAATAGAACCTCAAGAGTGATATTTTTTCTATTCATTTTTCGACAAACCATTCACATAAATACTTGAACCATTGACATTTTGTGTAGCAAAAGGGAAAGGATTGATTGTGAAAATGAGTCATCAATCTGCATCAGGAGCAGCCGCCTCTAATTTATCAGGCGGCGGCGGCGGCGGCGAGGATGAAGACGACGAGAAAAAGAAGATATTAGGAAATAAGAAAACAGTTGGAATTGGGAAGATGTTTTCGTTTGCAGATAGCTATGATTATCTGTTGATGTTTGTTGGATCAGTTGGCGCGTGTGTGCATGGTGCTTCCGTCCCTGTTTTCTTCATTTTCTTTGGCAAAATGATTAATATCATTGGCTTGGCTTATCTCTTCCCTCAAGAAGCTTCTCATAAAGTTGCTATGGTATCTCTCTCTCTCTCTCAGTGAATTCTTGGTTTTGAAGAGTTTTAAGTCAAATAAATGTGGAATAATTTACAGAGTTAAGGAAATCACTGTCACTCTCATACAAGGCTACAAAATGGAGTGGTATTTTTGGATTTTGATGGGAAAAAAAATAAGGATTTTAAGTCTGATAGCGGTATAATTTAGTGACTTAAAAATAGGCATAAATCTGGAATTCTTTTTAATTTAAGAATTCTGGTCGGTATATATATTTGTTTTTTTTTTCAAGTAATGTGATTCGGGATTTCATTCTTGGGAAGATTAATTAATTAATTAGATTAATAAAGTTTGTCCTTGAATTGTGGTTTGTTCTCTGGTGCAGTACTCACTGGATTTTCTGTATCTGAGCATTGTCATCATGTTTTCATCATGGACAGGTATAGATAGATATTCTGCAATTATATTAGTAATTTTTTCTATATAAATGTAGCTATTAATTAATTTGGTGTGTGTGTGTTTGAGAGAGAGAAATTTAATTTAATTAATGAAATTGCATGATATTCAAATAATGAAGAGGTGGCCTGTTGGATGCATTCTGGGGAAAGACAAGCAGCGAAAATGAGAATGGCATATCTCCGGTCAATGCTAAATCAAGATATTAGCATTTTTGATACTGAATCCTCCACTGGTGAAGTCATTTCAGCTATTACATCTGATATTCTCGTTGTTCAGGATGCTATTTCCGAAAAGGTACTACTTTTTTTTTTTTTAATTATTATGTTTTTTAATCAAAACACAATTAGTCATCACACAACAACGTTGTGTTAATTATTTGATTTTGTGTGCTTCATAATAAATGTGTTGTCTGTCCATAAAGGGACATCTAAACGGTACGACTATCAGTCTGTAAGCACTTATTTAGGTGTGTCGTTCAAACACCACCGCTCTCTCTTACATGTTGAAAAAAAAAATGTGTTGTCTATATAAAGTACTCCACTGATCCTGTACTAATTATGTTGATCCTGTACTAATTATGTCGATGAGTTAGCTAGCTGTTTACAACAAACATAAAATAAGAGCGTTTGACTAATTAAGTGTTATGTTACATTTCATGTGTTTTAGATAGGCTTCTATGTTTCCTCAAAAAAAAAAAAAAAAAAAAAACAAAACAAAACAAAAAAAAAGAGGTAGGCTTCTATGTCTATTTTGAATATTGAACATCACAATAATGGCGTAATTAAGGATTTCGTATAATAATAATGTTTCGTTTGATGGGAGGGGACACGCAATTAATCTTGACTTATATACATATGTTTCCATGGTCGTCCATCTTACAACAATTTTTATTTATATTTTAATTAATTCTTTTACATCATTTTTATGATTACCTTTCAATTGTGTATAATTTAGAGAAGACTTTTTACCCAGGTACTTGTAACATAGAATATAAGTAACAAACAAAATTGAGTCCATGAAATAAACTTGTACTTGCAATGTTCACTAGTTATTTAGTAACACAAAATTAATGGAAGCACATGCGCGCCAAATCTATTATTCAAGAACTAGTAATTGACCAAAAATAATGTTGCATGTGGCTCCAAAATCTATTACTCCTATTTATGAACAATAGGATAAGTGCAATAATCTAAAATTTAATTAAAACATAGTATATATCGGAATACAAATACAGGAAATTTGAAAGCTTCTTTTATGAGTGTGAATATTTAGATAATTAATTTATAGGTTTTTGTTGGTGGTGAAGAGTTGTAGGAGACTGGTGGTGCCCTTGCTTTGTTTCTGGGCAGCTTTAAATTTAATTTCTGTGTAACTGACTTTGCTGGTATATTTAATGCATATGTTCCTCGGCATTTATTTCGTTCGGTTGGATAGTTGGGGCAGCGGAGACTTCACAATTCCAATCTCCCTTATTTAAATATGAACTTCTCCATAAATATATTTGGATGCAGTTGGTAAGTAGAGAAATAAACGTGACATTATTAATTTATTATTTCACGTGGGTCGCCATTCTTGATAGCTATATTTTTCAAATTTAATTACATGTTAAGTTCGTAAAAAGATGTACAAAGAAACATTGTTTTTAACTTGTTATCATATTTACACTAAATAATTTTGTTTCTAATAATTCATATAGGTCCCACCTTTGTATTTTGTCACGATATCCCACATTTATACTTGGCTAAATTGCATATAAAGTCTTCACTTTTTACCAATTTCTCGTTTATATCCCCATCTTTTTAAATTAGTTTAAAATTACTCATATCTTTTAAGTTTTCGCAATTCGATACCTCTGCCATTTTCCCCCAAATTAGCGCTGACATGAAATCTGAAAATACTTACATGGCAAAGTCCAGCGAAAAACAAACGACGTAGTTTTAAAAACATTAAACATCGTCGTTTCCTCAAACACAAACACTTATATTGTTATTCGATTGGTGTCTTAATACACATAAATAAAATATAAATATAAGTGTTTTTAAAACTACATAATTTATTTTTCCCCCGGGCTTTGTCATGTAAGCATTATCGAATACCATGTTACCGCTAATTTGGAGGAGTATGGTCGGAGGTATCGAATTGCGAAAACTTAAAAAATAAGAATTTTCATCTAATTTTAAAAGGTGGGAATATAAACAAGAAATTGATAAAAAGTAGTAAGTAATTTTATATGCAATTTAGCCATTAAACTTCATAATCGTCTTGAGTCCTTTCAGCAATGGAAAAAATTGTAAAGTCTTTTGCAACAATCTCTTATTTAATGTACGGATAATTATTAGATATTAAGATTTTTAAATTTACAAAGAAATTGATTAGGAACATTTATATAAACTGTAAGATTTTGCTTGAATAAAAAACAATTAATAATTTTTATAAGCAAAAATTAGTAGATTTTTACCCATGACAATCATATATGTGCATGTAATATGTGATTGTTCTAGTCACCCAAAAAAAAAAAAAAAATTCGGACGTTTAAATTTAGGATATTATGTTTCAATTTGGGCATCTATGCGTCAAATTTGGATCGAAATTCAAAATCTCGTGGTTTTTCTCTAGTGTGTTGTGCGTGCCCATCTTAGTGGAGCCGAATCCTACACGTAATTGCCATAGCTTAATCAGCACTTAGTTGGAATTACGACTATATCAAGGAAATTAATTAAAATTTAATAAGATCTAAGGGTTATTTTCATTTTCCACCTCAACGTTATAATTCAAATCAAATTAAAAATCAAAATAAAAACCTCCCATCGCAAATCCCCAATTTTCATAATAAATTACACTTGCAGTCGCTATCGCCTTTGCATTTTCTTATAACTTAGTTCATCTATTTTTAATGGTTTGATTGATTCTATAAAAAAATAATAATAATAAATAAAATAAATAAATAAAACAAAACAACATAAACACGAATCACCTTAATTATAATTTATGTACTATAAATTTTGATTGTCAAAATAGTAAAGTGAAGTGACCAATATGTAATAGCCTGCGATTAAATTGACAACCCTAGTTGCAATGATCAAATATAGCATTTTCACACATCATAGGCTATTTTCATATGGGACATGCTCTATAACCCTAATTTGAATCTTTCTATTTTCTTGGATAACAAAGCAATTTTGAACTCTATATAGCTCCAATTTACATGCATATTTGCACATGGGGCATGGTCTATAACCCTTAATTTGAATCTTTCTACTTTCTTGGATAACATAGCATTTAGAAACTCTATATAGAGTAAAACTTTTATAAAGAAATATTGTTTGGAACTACAAAAAATTATGCCTAAATAAGAAGTTAATTCTAAATGGAGGTAGAAAATGAAAAGTTTTCCCGAGACTACAAAGTATTATGCCTAAATAGGAATTTATTCCTACATAGAGTATTATCTAGCTCCAATATATTTTTGACATGGGACAGGGTCTATAACCCTAATTTGGCATGCAGGTGGGGAAGTTTTTGCACTACATAAGTCGTTTTATAGCAGGTTTTGCGATTGGTTTCATCAGAGTTTGGCAGATAAGTTTGGTGACACTATCGATCGTGCCATTGATTGCAATAGCTGGTGGGATATATGCCTACGTGGCGACGGGGCTTATTGCTCGAGTTCGGAAATCTTACGTGAAAGCGGGAGAGATAGCTGAAGAGGTGATAGGGAACGTAAGGACGGTACAAGCGTTTGCAGGAGAAGAGAAGGCAGTGAAGACATACACGGCGTCTCTGGTGGAGACATACAAGTATGGTCGGAAGGCGGGGCTAGCAAAGGGGCTTGGCCTCGGCACACTTCACTGCGTTCTCTTCCTTTCTTGGGCGTTGCTCGTTTGGTACACCAGCATCGTCGTACACAAGAACATTGCCAATGGAGGAGAGTCTTTCACCACCATGCTCAATGTTGTTATTGCTGGCCTGTAAGTCCCTCCTCTATTCCTTGATTTTTTCTTATACTTTTACAAAAAAAATGTATATTATATTACCACTTTTTAAAATGGAAACCCACTACACAAACAACCCAACATAAGTTATTATTTACACTATATGCCACAAAAAAGTTACTACAATTCTTTTATCGTTTGACAAAATATCGCCGAAGAAGCTACTTTCTCTTTCGTGCTTTATCATAAACAACCCAATTCTTAACATCCGTGTCTTGGCCATACAGCTTATTGAAATGGGATGGAGAGAGTATTAATGTGTATTATTTTTTATTTTTGGAAAGATAATACTCCCTCTGTTCCACAATAAGTGTCGCATATTAATTCCTTTTTGATTTGTCCCACATAAATGTCCCATTTCCTTGTTATTGCTGGCTTGCAAGTCCTCCATCAGTCATCATCTTCTTCTTCTATCTCTTACTTTTAATAACACATATATGATATATATAAAATTTCCTATCATCAAGTAACACCTAAAGTAGTTTTAGGTACACTTAATGTTGTTATTACTTGACATGTCTTTCTTACTATTATTATTCAAACAGAATTTTGTGCCAATTATATATTTCTGAAGCATTAACAATAAGAACTAACTATTATTATATTTCTCATCTCATCATTTGAATTTATGCTGTCTCCTATTTCTCTAGAAAGCAGCCATTAGGGGTGTAATTTGGCCTTTTCTGGTCATATAAATTTTGTGATCCTCTGGTGTCAGGTCACTTGGTCAAGCCGCACCAGACATCACAGCGTTCATACGAGCAAAGGCAGCTGCATATCCAATCTTTGAGATGATCGAAAGGAACAAAATGAGTAAAAGTAGCTCGGAAGATGGAAAGAGACTGACCAAAGTAGAAGGCCATATCAAGTTCAAGAATGTGAAATTCAGCTACCCTTCTCGTCCCGACGTGTTGATCTTCAAGAAGCTATGTCTGGATATTCCTGCGGGGAAAATCGTAGCACTCGTTGGAGGAAGTGGATCGGGGAAGAGCACTGTTATATCTTTGATCGAACGTTTCTACGACCCTTTATCTGGACAAGTAGTTTTAGATGGAACTGATATCAGAGAGCTTCATATCAAGTGGCTCAGGCAGCAGATAGGTTTAGTAAATCAAGAACCTGCTCTATTTGCTACTACTATTAGAGATAACATTCTTTATGGCAAGAATGATGCTACTAATGAGGAGATCACTCGCGCCGCCAAACTCTCTGAGGCTATCAACTTTATAAGCAATCTTCCTGATAGATTTGAAACTCAGGTATACTACTACTACTTACATGGCTTTTATCATTAATATTCTGATTTTGTAGTACATGTTGAAGTTCCTCATGTGTGTCCCACGTCGATTTGGTAGAGTTCATATGATCAAATAAAGTCGATTAAGATGATGAAAAGCCCAAATCTAAAATAGTATCAAGTCAATGATGAATTTTTACCCCACGTGTAGTAGTCAATTGTTATACCAACGTGTAGGTTGAACGACCCTCGTCCTCAATAACAAAGCCACTTTTAAGGGGGTGAATGGTCTCAGAAAACCTTAAGGGGGTGAATGGCCTAATTCACCCTCCCTTGAAATGATAAAGCTTTTAAAGGGATGAATTATCTAATTCACATGAATAGTCTGACAAACCCTTAAGGGGGTGAATGGTGTAATTCACCCTCTCTTAAAGGATAAGGGCCTTTAAGGGGGTGAATGGTTAAGCCCTTTCCATACCTCCATTTAGAAGTGGTGGATATTTTCCCTCCTTGTGGTGGTGGGAATGAGAGATATAAGAAAGAAGTGATAAATTAAAGGGTGAAAGTCTTGTTCATTTACCTCTAAATGGAGGTATAGAAAGCAAACGCACCCTTAAGGGGTGAATGGTCTAATTCACCCTCCTCTAAATGATGGTCTAATTCTAATAGTATGTAGTAGGAGTAGTTAATGAAAGAAATATGAATGGATGGTTCAGGTGGGGGAGAGAGGAATACAACTATCTGGTGGGCAGAAACAGAGAATTGCGATATCACGTGCAATAGTGAAGAACCCTTCAATATTGTTGTTGGACGAGGCAACAAGTGCACTGGATGCAGAGTCGGAGAAGAGTGTGCAAGAGGCGCTTGACAGAGTAATGGTGGGAAGAACGACAGTGATCGTTGCACACCGTCTGTCTACAATCAGAAACGCTGATATAATAGCTGTGGTACAAAATGGTGAAATAGTGGAAACTGGAAGCCATGAAGATCTCATTTCAAGGCCAAACAGTGCCTATTCTTCACTTGTTCAATTACAAGAGGCTGCTTCCTTGACTCGCTTGCCTTCTCATGGACATTCAAATGCAATGTCCCGCCCTCTCAGGTATCCATCTCCTTCCCTACTGTGTATCTTATCTCTGTTTCTTAATTTAGACAAATTAATAATCTACTTTTTTTGGTGATTGCAGCATTAGGTACTCACGGGAAGGAAGCATAAGGTATTCAAGGGAGTTATCCCGCACAACAAGAAGTCTCGGTGCAAGTTTTCGATCTGAAAAATCTTTAAGCAGATTTGGTGGTGATGGTGGTGAGAATATTGTAAAGCCAGCCAAGATATCTTCAAAGAGACTGTATGCCATGGTGCGGCCTGACTGGTTTTACGGTATTTCTGGCACCATTTGCGCGTTTATTGCTGGTGCTCAGTTTCCCCTTTTTGCTGTTGGCGTCACTCAAGCTCTCGTATCTTACTACATGGATTGGGACACGACGTGTAGAGAGGTTAAGAAAATCGCCTTCCTCTTCACCGGAGGTGCTGTTGTTACTGTTATTGTCCATGCTATCACACATCTGAGTTTCGGGATCATGGGAGAACGCCTTACACTTCGTGTTCGCGAAAAGATGTTCACTGGTACATACATTCAATTCAACACCACATATCTACATAGATATTCTTACTGTTAAAAAAAGCAAATTCAACAGCTAATTAATTGAGGTTTTGTTTGACCAACCTCTTCGTGCAGCCATGTTGAGAAATGAGATAGGATGGTTCGACGATGTGAGCAACACGAGCTCTATGCTTGCATCGCGACTGGAAAGTGATGCGACTTTGTTGAAGACGGTAGTGGTTGATCACTCCACCATTCTACTGCAGAATGTTGGTTTGGTGGTCACATCCTTTGTTATTGCCTTCATGTTGAATTGGAGGCTCACTCTTGTCGTCATCGCCACCTATCCTTTAATAATCAGTGGTCATATTAGTGAGGTACATAACATACACACCTTCTTCAAATTCAATCAACAATGACTAAAATTCAAATGAAATGGTTTGCTTCAGAAACTTTTTATGAAAGGCTATGGCGTGGACTTGAACAAGGCGTATCTCAAAGCTAACATGCTGGCTGGAGAAGCTGTGAGCAACATCCGCACTGTTGCAGCATTTTGCTCGGAGGAGAAAGTTCTCGATCTCTACTCCCGCGAGCTTATTGAACCATCAAGGAGTTCATTCAGGCGCGGCCAAGCTGCAGGGATCTTTTACGGAGTCTCTCAATTTTTCATATTCTCATCCTACGGTCTCGCCTTATGGTATCTCATCTTACTTGCAGTCTTTATGGTTTTATGCTAATACTAAACATAATCATTCATTCCCCTTAAACTTATTATATCAAAAGGTATGGTTCTACTCTGATGGAGAAGGGGCTTTCCGGGTTTAAATCAGTGATGAAATCATTTATGGTACTGATTGTGACTGCCTTAGCTATGGGTGAGACACTAGCCATGGCGCCGGACCTTCTCAAGGGTAACCGGATGGTGGCATCTGTATTTGAAGTGCTTGATCGTAGGACTGAGATTGTAAACGACGTTGGAGAAGATGTTGCACGAGTAGAAGGCACAATCGAGCTCAAGGACGTCGAGTTTAGCTACCCTTCCAGGCCGAATGTCATGATTTTCAAGGACTTCAGCTTAAGAGTAAATTCAGGAAGAAGTATGGCACTTGTAGGCCAAAGTGGTTCAGGCAAAAGCTCTGTTATTGCACTAATTCTCAGGTTCTATGATCCCACTTCTGGAAAAGTAATGGTAGATGGTGAGTTCCTCATTCCTCATTTTTATATCAATAATAGGGTTTTTTGTTAAGTTTACCCTAAGAGTAAATATACTAGTAATTGTTTGGAGAAGTATGTTTTATATCAATAATAGGGTTTGGTGTTAAGTTTATCTCAATAGGTAAAAAAAAAAAAAAAATTATACCCAATAAACACAATGATTTCAGTTTTATCACTTGATCATTGTAGATCCTCTATTGCCTCTCCATGTGACATGTCCTATTGCCTTAATAAGGTGATGACATGTGGCATGACTAAGATTTAAGATTCAGGGCATATATACCTTAAATCTTGAAATCTTAGTCATGTCATGTGTATTATTCCGTTATTAAGGGTTGCTGTATGGAGAAGCAATAGACGATCCGATTTGTATTGGGATGAAACAGTTATGTTGTGTTACCTTAAACAAGTCAACTAGTAATTTATTTTGCTATCATATATAGAGTTACACAATTAATCATATGGTGTTGATAAATTTATGTAGGGAAAGACATAAAGAAACTGAAGCTGAAGTCTTTAAGGAAGCACATAGGGTTGGTGCAGCAAGAGCCAGCTCTTTTTGGTACATCTATCTATGAAAACATCCTCTATGGAAAGGAGGGAGCCACAGAAAGTGAAATAATAGAAGCAGCAAAGCTTGCAAACGCACATAGTTTCATCAGTTCCCTCCCGGAAGGGTACTCAACCCGAGTCGGGGAACGAGGGGTTCAGCTTTCCGGAGGGCAGAAGCAGAGAGTGGCCATTGCAAGGGCAATTCTTAAGAACCCTTCAATCTTGCTACTGGATGAGGCAACAAGTGCTCTGGATGTGGAGTCGGAGCGTGTCGTGCAGCAAGCTCTTGACAGGTTGATGAAGAACCGGACCACGGTGATGGTGGCGCATAGGCTATCCACCATAAAAAATGCAGATCAAATATCGGTGTTGCAAGACGGGAAGATCATCGAGCAAGGGACTCATTCAAGTCTTGTAGAGACCAAAGAGGGTGCCTATTATAAGTTGATCAACCTGCAGAGGCAACACCAACACTAACCTTTTTACTATACACATTTTTTCAACAAATGTAAGTGATTGGTGCCAAAAATATGTATTCGATGTGATTGATGTTGATTATGGCTTGTTTGCTATATGATGAAAAGAAATGGGTAAAGAAATAAAAAAAAAATTCTACGTATTATAGCATTCATTTTCTTCTGAAAGACACATTGTATGCTAAAACATATTTTAAGTTTAGGTGATAGCTATCGACTATCGTATAAGTGTTTCTGCTTGTGTATATCTCATGAATTTTTGTTGTTACTAGTACAAGTAACGTGATTCCTTTTAAGTTGAACAATGCTATAGAAAATTTGTTTTCTCATAATTGTTGTAAGTTATCCTCATAAATAAAATAATAAATTGAAAATTTGAATTGCGGACCAATCTATGGAAAAAAAATGTTGACTTAAAAATAAAGAAGCCAATTTCAACTAGGTTTAAAATAATGGTTGAGATATCTTAGGTATTTTCTTAGTGAGAGGTCTTGGGTTTAATTTCGCGAGACTACGGTATAGTATATCCTTACTATATTTAATGTAGTGGTCCTGCCTACGTATGGAATAGTAGTCCCACCTTTGTGTGATGTAGATGTCTTATTTATATAGTGATGTAGCGATTTATTTGATAATATACTTATATATCTCGTTGTAATTCCTCAAAGAAAGAAAAAATAGAATGTCCATATTTTTAATTTGCAACAAATCAAAAATTATACTCCCTCCATCCCTTTTGAATTGCCACCTTGTCTTATTTGGATTTTGTACACCCCATTTTAATTTTTTTCTTCCTAAGATAGAAAATCAACACAAAATAAATACCCCACATATATAACTCGTTAATTTTACGTCATATGCCCCAAATAACAAAACAATTATCTTCATTCTTTTTCTTACTCACTTTGATAAAACTACTCATTGTAGTGGTCAAAATCCACCGACTTGGCCCAAGCCCAATAAACATTCCAAGTTGGTTCGATCAGTCAAACAACCGGGTCCATCTAGCCTGACAAGCTACGGATGAACTTGGACTTGTCCGCTCAGCCCAATAAGTCAAGCTAGAGATTTCATATCAAGACCAATCTGGACCGACTCAGGTTGGATATTTCTCTTCCAAGCCAGCTTGAACTAAAAGTCCGGCTGAAGATTTATACTCAACCTGGACCAAAGCTAGCCCGCCAAGTTGACACGGTCTAGCAGGCCCAAATCAGCCAGATAAACTTGTCAACCTAGCCTGATAGACTACGAACCAACTTGGGCTGACATCATGTTCAGGCCAGGCATTTCATCAAACCGTCAACTATTTGACAGGGTAAAAAGATCTAGCCGTCAACCCTAATAGGCATCTTGATCTAATATGCCAAGCTGACATGGTCAAATAACCGAATCATCAACCCTAAGAAGCACACCAAGCTGATCAGCCAAGTCGACTCGGTCAGAGAGCATATCTTAACGTTTCCACCAAAATAGCAACAAGCTGGAAAAGTAGAATGGGTGGATAAGGCCGACATGTTAAACCCTAAAGACTGGTCATCCTCTGTATATATAGCCCGATTAGGTTACAGCCAGAGAGGCTCATTCCAACTCATACACATTCAACTTTTACTATCTATCATCCCTCTAAATTCCACTATATCCGGCTACGGCCGCTACTCAGCTACGGCTGTCATCCAGCTACGATCGCCACTTAGCTATGGTTGCCATCCGGCTACGCCTTATCCGCTACGGCCGATCCAGCTACGGCCTATCCAACCATAGTTGCTATTTGGCTACGACCTTAATCCGACTACATCGACTTACATCCTCTTACACTTATAATACAGCTTTCATCAATCATCCGGTCTCCATCTAACTACGCCGACTTATATCCAGCTACATTTACGTATACATCAACATCGGCCTAGCCGGCTATGGCCATCTACATCAACCTATGTTGATCCGACTTGCACACATTTCATCTTTTCTGATTGTAGCCGACTGACATCCGGTTTGCTTCCATCATCCGCTTACGATCAATCTTTATCTATCCATACACTACACAGGCTGTCATACGGCCTACGATCAATCCGATTCAGAATCTCTCATACTCTCTCAAGAATTCTCTCAATTTCCGCCACCTTTCCAATTCGCTCTCACATACCGGATCTAGCCAACTTAGGTTACTCTGCCACCAGCTTGCCATTATTACTTACTCATTGTCACCATTTCCACCCTCCGAACGCAGCCGACAACTTGGAATAGACATTTCTTCCAACCTGCCTTTCTCTCTCAATCATCTTATTTATCATTTCTAGTCTTTATTTGTTTACTAACTTGAGTTTCGGAGGCTCTACGGTCGACACCCCCACCGATGCTCAACCTAGGGCTCTTACGTGTTTTTGTGTTGACATGTTGCTAGTGCCATTGATCCAGACGTGCCTGACGTCATCATCAATTATAGATCTAGTCTCTACACTCTCCAAAAGCTATTCTCTTTCTAACTTTATCATAAACAACTCACTTCTTAACATGTTGCCCCAACCTAGCGGCCAATTGAAACAAAGGGAGTAATATTTAAGTTGTTGAACTTTGTCAAAATTAACAATTTCTAAAATGATAGATGCCACCCTAAATAATTAAATCTATCTCTTATATATTTTCCATAACTGAAAATCGATTAAGTTATATACTTCTCAATTTGAGATCAATTGTTTTAAGGGGGTGTATTGGATCCAGACTTTTGTTGGAGTTTGTAGACTTTAAGAGTCTATAGATTTGGGAACTCTATGGATTTGAGATGGAGTTGATGATGGATTTCGGGGATTTGAGGTAGAGTTTTGTTGGAGTTGTACTCGATTTCGCATTCAGTTACCTCGAATTTTGTTGGAGTTGAATTCCATCACCCCAGCGCTCACTGCATGTCAGCGAGTGCTCGCAGTACCCAACGGTCGCTGGCGCTCAGCCCTCACTGGTCGCAGGTGACCGCTGAGAGCCACGTGAAATGTGTCATATCCTATTCCTATCATATCACGAGGAAGAAAGATGCATACTTTTTCAGACCAATGCTCTCAAAGAAAGACTCAAATTCATTGACATGATGGTACCTGAGATATCGTTTTAGCAAACGGCTAAAATCGCCATTATCATCATTGATGAGCACCTTTTTCAGCAAACTATCAAGAAATGTTGGGGAATTTTTGCTCAAATTCTCAGCGTCCGTGAAGGGGAGATTCCTAGTTTCGTGGAAATACTCTAACAAAACAGCTTGAGCTTCTCTCCTTACTTCACTCATATTGAAACCAACAACTGAAATCCTGAGAAACTGAAAATTTGGACAGGGCCCATTTGGGTAAAGATTGGATTTTGATGAAGAAATGCGATTGAAAAGATTAAGATTTCTAGTATGTGCAAACAGTTCATGGATGTGTCTGTGGGTAAGAGAGAGAGAAAGGATCTGGGTAGATAGCACAATAGCTTTGTCGCAAGAAACTTCTGCGACAAGAAGATTGAAGAAGAGGCGGCGGAGCAGCAATTGCGGTCGGTGGCTCCCAGCGCCGGCTGGGCGTCCCAGCGATCGCTCTATCTCACCCGGCGCTGGGGGTGCATTGGATTTTCAAATCTTATCGATATCAATCGGATTTCGTCCAGTGTATTTTTGGCCTCAAACTCCAACCAAAGTCTAACGGAAATCATGTTTTGCAAAGTCCATGGAGTGTTGAATACACCAAGATTTCAGAAATCCAAATGAAATCCTAATTGAATACACCTGGACTTTTGTAGGATTTCTGAAATTCTAATGAAATCCACATCCAATACACAAGGATTTCAGAAATCCAACAAAAGTCTATATCCAATACATCCAGACTTCTGAAATCTTTAAAATCCAATAGAAGTCTGATTCAATACACCCCGATTAGACATTTAAGTTCAATGAAATGTAGATATACATCACCAGTTGTTTTATATATAATGTTCCCCGATCAAATGGAATACCCAATTGTCCTTTGCTTCTATTTTCAAGTATTTTCTTTTTAAAATTGATCAACTCAAACTAATTCGCTGAAGTTTACTAGTCTATGGAAGCTAGGTTTTTTTTTCTAATGTAGATTGCAGGGATTAGTTCTATTAACGTAAAACAGTTCAAATCTGGTGGATAAACTGTGGGTGCGGGTATTTTAAATTGTTGTTCACCATTGGGGAACTCACTTGCGGTGGGGAAGCCCCAGACGGTCTTGTGTGCTAATATTGGTCGTGTATAAATTGCTAAATGAATCGTTGGAAAATTGATCGAAAAATTTTCGCTGGAAATTTGCACTCACAATCTCTTTTTGTTGGAAAAGTCAACGACCATGTTTGATAGTTTTTAAAAGTGGTTATTGGTGCTATTTTCCTTTGCTAAGTATACTCTAAGAAGTTGAAGTTATATTACTTTATGTTGCGGTTTCGAGAGTTATAAATCGCAAAGATTATAATATTTTAGTGTGTGATGATAGTGTTAGAGCATCTACAATGGTGCCCACGACCAATCCATTTTTGGTGGGTTCGGATGACACTCCAAAAATCTCACAACGGTGTCATTCTTGGAAGAATGACTCCCCTCTTTTTTGTTTTAATTTTATAATTACTTTTATTTGTTCACTCAATCTCACATCACTACCTCACAGCTCTCTCCCTCCACCTAGGCACTCTACAATGGTGCAAATGAGTCATTTTGCTCTAATGGTTGCAGCGGCAGCACCAGCCGAAATAAGCATTTCTGCAGCAAGCGCCGGCAACTTTTAGGCGCAATAACGAATACTCTTAGAAAACACTCTAATATTGGATAAAATTAAAAGGTTGATCTTGACTAATTAAATCTCAAGTAACATCGGACCAATTTAATCTCAGGTAACTAAAAATTACATACAATGTGATCCCCATTCTCCACGCGATGAAGTGGGTGTAGTAAATACTAATTTTAACTGTAGAAATAGAGTACCTATTAGATTTTGGGTCGGCCCGACCCGAACAAAAGTTGCTTCGACTTTGAATTTGAACCTATGGGCTCGGACGGATCCAATTAGATTAAGCATCCACTTTGCGATCTAAAATGGTAGATTTGGACATTGACAAAAAACATTGGACCATTACATTACAGCCTGCCTACGGGTGCCTATATTGTGTAGTTCACACAATACATGTGCCCTTAAGATTACGACACGTCAGCACCTTTGCAAAAGTGGGAATAATAAAATTAAAGTTTTATTCTTATTATAAATTAATATTATATTATAACCATGGGTTAAGTGGCTTACCTTAGTTTAATTTGAGTCAAAATGAGCTTGTTAGTCAACAATTGAGTGAACCCCATTTCTGACTTCATGGCCGGATTTTGATCTCAATGGCCATCGACGTTGAAGTTGGTCGGAATGTGTTCGGATGACGAAATTTATTTATGGCTTAGATTAGATCGATAATAACTTGTGATTTTATCCGTAAATATGTTCATGGCCAAAACATAATTTTAAAATTTACGTATGAGTAGAAGGAAGATAAGATAGATATTTGTAATCCTCCCTCATTCTGGCAAAAACATTATTTGTTTGCCCTCTTTCTTCCTTGCTTCAACCCTTCGACGATCCCTAACTTGAGAGTGCAGTTTCTTGTGCGCAACGGTGACCGGCGAGTAGGAGCATTTAGTACCGACGAGTTTGTCTCTGTCTCTGTCTCTGTCTCTCTCTGAATCGTGTCTTGATGACGACGAAGGTGACCTTGGATTGTTGGCTTATTCTTAATGGCGAATCGATTGGTGGTGTTTTGTGGAGCCCGACGTCGATCGTAACGACAACTAAGTCAAAGTAACTCTAGGACCCTTCATTTCAGGAGGATAAACCGGTGTGCTTTCATAGATCCAAGAGTACTAGAAAAGCTTAGGTAATTTTCGCTGCCTTTTCCTTCTTTTTCTTTTTGTTTTGGGTCCCTGATTTAGATGAGACACACTCTAAAGTCTAAAGATCAAATTTTTTTTCACTGCATTTCCATTTGTCGGCTTCGTTTGGCTATTTCCAATTTCTTCTGTTATCATCACCTCTCTCTCTCTCTCTCTCTCTCTCTCTCTCTTTTCCCTCAAAATCTGGATGCTCATCTCCTCTATGTGCTCTTGGTATTGCATCTTTGATCTTGTTTTTGTGTGTGATAAGTTTGTCATAATTTCTTCTCTCTGTGTGTTGGGTGTTTGATTGTAGCTGTCTTTTTTTCTCTACCCGACTACGGCTGATTTGTGCATTTCTAGAAATTTTGATGTGGGCACAACTCATTTTAGCTTTTTTCATCCCTAATTTGCTACAGTCTTTTTTTTTTCCTAACCAATTTCAGATTTTGGTGTTTATCTTTTGTTGAAATTCTGCCATGAATTTTTCTCTTTTGTGTTTTTATAGTTATCTTTTTCTTGGTGAGGGGAATTCTCAAATATGTTCAATGGAATATCGATGTGTTATTCCCTTGATTTCATCTTATTGTTTGAAATGTTAATTTTCTTAAATTAACCGTGAGTAAGTTTTTTGATGAACTTAATTTGATTCTTGAGAAATGAAAGAAATCATATTTACCTTCTATTAGCAGTGAAATTTAGGCTTATAAGTCTTGGATTGGATCCAAAATATACTTTTCCTCACCTGATTTGAGTTGGAATTCAAAAACGCACAAAAATGTTGTCTTCATTCTAAAAAACACAAAAAATGGCATCTTGATTCTACAATACAAAAAAAAAATGGTGCCTTGATTCTATATTATATTCTTGTACAATCATTTTTATATACTACTATCAACTCACCAGGAAAGAATCTATATGTATATGGAGAAGGAGAAGATTCAAGAAAGTGTGATGAATTACTACCTGATGCACTAGGCCTAATATTCAAGAATCTCCCATTGTTTTAGGTTCTATCAGTAGTACTAAGAGTCTACAAATCGTGGTGGAAAGCAGCCACAAGGCCTTATTGTTGGCAAGAGATTGACATTGATGAATGGAGTCGACACAGAAAGCCTGAAGTCATTGATAGAATGCTCCGATTGCTGATAGCAAGAAGTTGTGGCTCTCTCCGAGAACTCACCGTTTCTGGTCTCTCCTTCGACAAAATCATTCTATTCATAGCAGATCAGTAAATATATTACATTTGTAGTGGTGAACTTTGTGACTTTTCATTACTTACTTTGGATAATGGGAGTGATTTTATAAATTGTGTTGGTTGCAAGTGCTCAATCTCTACGGAGTTTCTGACTGCCAGGAAGTGAAATAAATGATGTAATAGTAGGAAAGGATGATGGAATGCTATTTTCCTCAAATGCTAAAATATTGTTGAGATTTTCTATCTAACAATTATCATTATCATTTTCCCAATAATTATGACTAATTATTATTCAAATCAGACATTAGTATAGTTAGTTGCATGGCATGGCCTGTGGTTGATCCTTGTTATGGTGTAAACCGTTGATCTTTGCTATCGCAGACTTATTCGTTTTGCTGGTAGTATACTGGTACATTTTATGTAGATACACCTATGTTGTTTGAACTGTGTTAGTAGATTAGTTGGATCTTCGATTCAAGCTTGAAGAAAAGACAAAAAATATATCTACTAAAAAACATGTAGCCTAGATGAAAATATAGATGAGATAAAAATAAATAAATAACAAAATAAAAAAGGAAAATGAAATATTTTTTATGCAAAGAGGCTTCTGATTTTGCTCAAGAAAATAGCTAGCCTATAACATGCACAATGCAACACTCAACAAGATTGTGACACCTCATCTTTGTGGGTTAAGATTTATTTTAAAAAATATAGTTTTATTGATATTATAAATTAATATAATATTTCAACCATGGGTTAATTTACCAACTTGTGTTTAGTTTGAGTCAAAATTAATTTGTTAGTCAAACATGTAGTGGTCCCCACATGTGTCTTCATGGCCGAATTTTAAACTCCATGGCCATCGACGAGGAGTTTGCCCAGAACATGTTCGAACGATGAAATTTTTTTATGGCGATTAGTGGATCGGTAGTATGTAGGGTGTAGTTCTGTATTTTTGTCGATCGCCAAAATAAAATTTTCCGATTTACGTATGGATCGAAGCAAGATGAAATACATATTTGTTGTCCTTTGTTGAAATAATTTTGAATATCCTCTTTCCACCTTCATTGAAGCATTCGATTGAATCCCTTCATCCCAATTTTTTCCTTTGAGCAACGGTGACCGGCGATTAGGAGCAATTATTTCCGCCGCCCACGAAGTGAGAGGCTCGTTCTATATTTCGTATACGGTGCGTGTGACCGGCGAATTCGACCATTTACTTCCGGCGCGACGACGTTTGAGGCTAGCTCTGTATTTCCTATACGGTGGGTGTCATCGGCGATTTCGAGCATTTACTTCCAATTCCGACGGTGTTTGAGGCTAGCTCTCTACTTCCTATACGGTGGGTGTGACCGTAAGAGAAGCATTTACTTCCGGCGCCGATGATGTTTGAGGCTCGATCTGAATTGGAGTGTCTATCTCTCTACCGTGGGTGGATGTGTGTCTCTTTCTATTGTGCTTCTGAAGACGACGCAGCTGATCTTTTGGCGTGGAAATTGTCGACGACCCAAGCCAAGTAAGTATGCTAATGACGACTTGTTTGAAGTTTTTTTCTAATTTTTTGTGCCAATGGGCATCTTTATTTTTGGATGTTATAGGTGTAATTTGGTAGTTTAATTGTGTTTCTGTTATCTGTAATTGATATGTTGTTGGAGAAGTTAGTTTTTACATAAACGCATAATGTTCAACTGTATCTTATGCTTGATAAAGACAGAGGCATCATCTTAGTTTATGTATTTATCTCGTTATGTTTATTCATTTGCAGGTGGTGACATTTTTGTGTTCATTAATTGTGGGGGCTTGGTTATGGACAATGGGGATGTTGATTTGAATGTGGCGTTGGGTTTAATAGACCCCCCTCCCAGTTTTAACTTTGCGATTTTTGAGTCGAAATTTGATGATGATGATGAGGAATCAGATAGAGTGGTGAGGCCTAAGTTTGTTGGTAATTGGCCTAAGTCTATTTTTAATGTTCAAAGCATGGCAAGGAAGAGTCAGCATGTGCTATTGTGGGTGCCACATCGAGTAAGCTTTTTAATGAGGAGGCTATTTTGCATTTTGCTCCATTCAAGAATGCTGTAGAAGAAGGTCGCGATGTTTATCTAAGTGACAATCCGTTGGAGGTGCCCAAAACGGAAGAAGAAGTTGTTGGTCAGAATGTTATTCCATCGAAGGAGTCAAAAAGAAAAGAAGAAGTAGTTGTTGATAATGCTAAGGAGGCCTGTTCAATGAAGGAGTTGGAGGTGCCAAAAAAAGAAGAATGTGATCTTGACAACAATCAGAGGGAGAGAGAACTGAAGGATTTGAAAACAAAAGAATGTGATGTTGACAATAATCAGAGGGAGAGGGAAGTGAAGGATTTGGAAACAAAACAATGTGATGTTGACAATAATCAGAGGGAGAGGGAACTTCGAGAAAAGCACCCGAAAAAAGAGGAAGGTGATGTAAAAGTAGAAGAAACATAGCCTGTTGGCGGGCTTGGTGGAATTAATGCTCGAATGGTTGCTGCAAGAATTTCTTTTGATGTGGAGGAGAAATTAAAGATCGACACTTCTTTTCCAGATTTCGAGCAAGTGTATTTGTTATATTGTGAATATGCTCATTCTAAAGGTTTTAGTGTTCAGAAAGGAGAACAACGGTATTTCGACACGAGCACCAATATTAGATCTAAGGAATTTATCTGTTCATGCACCGACTTTCCTAATTATCGAAGTGTGAAGCACAAGCTAGGTGTGTACAAGAAGCTTGTGGTCCGCAGGAACTGCAAAGCGAGGATAGGTGTTTCAAGGGATGATTTGGGTGAAATTATTGTTGCTCGGTTTGAGAAGGAGCACAATCACGAGATCGTAGACTTAGATCAGACATTTATGTTGCGTTCTAGTCGTCACATAAGTTATGCGAAGAAATCTGTAATAGAAGCTCTTAATTCGGCTGGTATTGGGGTTACTGCTGCGTTCAATTTCATGGCGAAAGAATGTGGAGGTGTGCAGAATGTTGGATTCACAAAGAGAGATGCATATAATCACATGGACCGTGCGCGATTGCAAACCAAGGTTGAGGATGGAGATGCAAGGCAGTTGTATGACTATTTCAGCGAAAAATCCAATTCGGATCCGTTTTTTTCTGCAAGTATCAGCTTAACGATGATGGGAGGTTGATGAATATTTTTTTCCGGGATAATCGGTGTGCTGTTGACTACAATGCCTTTGGTGATGTCCTACCCGTAGACACCATGTACCGGACGAATAAATACAATCTGATATGTATGCCGTTTGTAGGGATAAACCATCACACCCACAACGTGATGTTTGGTATGGCTCTGTTGTCGGACGAGACCACCGTGACATTCAAGTGGCTGTTCGAAACCTTATTGCAGTCAATGCATGGAAAGCAGCCAAAGGTAATTTTCTCTGATCAGTGTAGGGCCATGATGAATGCCATTGATGTTGTTTTCCCGAACTCCAAACACCGTCTGTGGCACATAATGAAGAATTGTGCATCTAATTTTGGTAAACTGCATAGGATTTCATCCTTCAAGTCGTTATGGTACAAGTGCATGAACATAGTTGAGAGCGTGGAAGAGTTCGACTCTACGTGGACGGAGATGATGGAGAATTATGAAATTTCCAACCGAAGCTGGTTTGATGCAATGCATAGTATCCGTAAACGGTGGGCCTCCTGTTTCTCACGAGGCATTTTTACTGCTGGCCTCCTTGCCACCTCCTGGAGCGAGCTAACAAACAAAGTTTTGAAAGATGTTGTGCGCCACACTGTCACTTTGATCGAGTTTGTGAAATAATATGAAGAAATTTTAAAGACATGGCAAAGCACGGAGAATACTGAAGATGGATTTGCAATTTGGGAGCCGGGTCACGCCATCACCCACTGTGGACTTAGAAAAGCTGCTCGAGTATTCACTCGTACAATTTACAAGCAGTTTGAGCATGACCTTGCGAATTGCATCACCGTGGTTGTTGATGTGAAAGCTGTAGTTGCCCTACTCGACAACAACAACAAGTACGCAGCTAGATGCTGAGAAATAGCTGATTATGACCGGACGGTGGTTTTTAATTCCCTCACCCACATTGCCACCTGTGATTGCAGGAAGTGGGAGACTGAGGGTCTGATTTGTCGGCACATCTTGCGAATATTCGTCATTGAAAATGTTAATAACATTCTTGATTGTATGATTTACCGCAAGTGGACGAAAAGAACCAAAGATCTGAACATCTCTACCAAGGTAATAGTGTGCAAGAGAGTGCAATCATTAGGAACATGACCATTCGTAATGAGTTTCTGAGAAACATGTCCGAAATCGTTTCTACCGGGCTCAATGCCGAACCTCTACGGTTGCAATTCAAAGCAAGAATGAAGGAAGTGACCGAAGAATTCAAAAACATGGTCTGGAGTCATGTTGTCGATAAGCCTCCGGTGAAGCAACCCCCTATTACAGTTCCTCTCTTTCGCGATCTGAGAAAGCTTTGCCCCCATGGTTTTGCTAATGTTAGGAAGCCACATCCTTTCCAATCGAAGGGTCAAAAGAGGGGTCGCAAATCAACTCCAAAAGGCGGACCGGGTAATTTTTGTTGCTTCTGTTTTGTTACTTAATATAATATTATACTTTATGTCTTTGATTGTATATATTTTTTTCCTTATGGTAGCAAGAAAAGCAAAATTGGATTCGACTTCGCCACTGAAAACCTAAGACTTCATGCCACAAAGCTACACCCAGGAAAAAACTGAGAGGGAGAAGGGCGGTGATTCTAATATTGATGACTATGATAACGATTTTTTCAACTTATCACTTTGACGTAGCTATTTATCCAGGATGTGATGTCTGAATCCATAAATTGATTTTAAGACAAGGTTTTTTTTTTTTTTATTGAAGAAAGTTTGGTGTGATTTCAATTATATGTCATTGGTGGGCATGAGATTTCTGGATTGCTTGAGTATTTCAGGTATATTCGCTGTGGTGTGGTTGTTCCATACATGGTGAATCG